>PVJA010003826.1:0-91375 GCA_004027025.1 Myocastor coypus | reverse complement strand
TTAAAAAAAAAAAAAAAAAAAAAGAAACAGGGTAACATACAACAATACATGTTACAGATTTTCAAAACAAAAACAGGTGATTAAGGATAGTTGATATATTATGTTTTTAGAATTTTTTATTTTATTTTTTTTCTTGTTTCAGAACTTTTGTTTGTTTATTTATTAGTTTTATAGCCAGCTTAGCATGTGGTGCCTGGGATAGAACCACGGTCCCTGCAGCCACCCAAGCTTTCCTAAGCAGGCGCTTTAGACCACTGGGTCATCCTGCCAGGCCCCATATTATCTGTTTTTATCATCAAATCTATTGCTCAGATTAACATATTGTTATCAAAGATTGGAGATATGATTGAATGTTAAATTTCTTTTAATGTATTTAGCACAGGGTCTACAGGGTCTCACTAAATAGATCAAATTCATAGTGATTCTCCTGTTTTCAGCCTCCCAAGTGCTAGATTACAGGAACAAGTCACCATGCCCAGTCTCAATCACCATCTCACTGTTCCCCCCGGGAAAGGGATAGTACAGTACGCCAGGGGTCAAACCCAGGCTGCTGCTAGTTTGCAAAGGTATCAGGCCAGCCCTCAATTCTTTTTTTTTTTTTTTTGTTTCAGAATTTTTGTTTATTTATTTTTATGGCCGGCTCAGCCTGCCCTGAGGGCAGGGCTGGCACAGAATGTGGTGCAGGGGATCGAACCACAGTCCCTGCAGCCACCTAAGCTTTCCTAAGCAGGCGCTTTAGACCACTGAGCCATCCTGCCGCCACCCCCCCCCCCCCTTTTTTTTTTTTTTTTTTTGAGACAGGGTCTCCTACACAGTTCAGGTTGGCCTTGAGCTCACTTTTGTGGCCCAGGCTGGTCTCGAACTCACATTGATCCTCCTGGCTCAGCCTCACAAGTGCTAGGATTACAGGCATCCTCCACCAGGCCTGGCTTAGCCCTCAATTTTTACCCTTCAATTCCTTTCTTTCCCTAGCACCTGATCTTCTTAATAATACTCATGAGTATACCTACTGGTTTCTTATTATCTTCTCTTTAACATGTTTATTTGTTATATCTTAGATTTCTCATGGATGAGAAAGTTTCTAAAGGATTAGCTTTCTCCGTAGGACCCATATTGCTTTGAATTAAAGTTTAATCCCTCAACATGTAAAATAAAGAGAACAAAATGTGATGATAAATAAAACAAATAGAAGTGATTTTTAAAAAGTTATGGGGCCAGGGAGATAGCTCTAGCCTAAGTGCATACCTGACAAGTGCAAGGTCATGAGTTCGAACCCAGGTCCCCCCACCAAAAAAAATTAAAATTAAAAATAAAAAAGAAGATATAGGTCTGGGGAGATAGCTTAGTGGAGTAAGTGATTTTCTGGAAGCGCAAGATCCTGAGTTCAATCCCTGGTACCACCAAAAAAAAAAAAGAAGAAGAAGAAGAAGAAGGTACAACACTAGAGTGATATAAAAATATAAAACTGTACTTACCAAATATGGGCTAGTAAGGCAGAAGGTAAACCTGTTTTCAGGAAGATTTCACGGACCTCCAATCCAGATACAAATCCATCCATATCTTTGTCTGTTTTCAGGAAGATTTCATCATATTTAGCTTTTTCTGCAGGGGATACAACCCACTATAGAGGGTGGGAAGGAGGAAAAAACAGCATTCTGCTAAAATGGAACAAACTCTGAAGCACAACTCTTCCAATCCATGATAGCATCTGTCATAACTTCAGAATAAATCTATCCTAATAACTATAGTAGCATATCACCTCCAAAATGCTGCGGTACAAAGAAAATAAAAATATACATCAGGTGGAACCAAACATATAAATGCCCATCTTACTTTTTTTCTTTTAAGTAATGAGTAAATTGAAGCATAGTTAACTCTTGACATATAAATTCCCATTCTCACAGGTAGCTTGCAAGTAAACAAAATAGTAAGATAATTTTCAGTCTTTATTTTCTATAGTTGCACCCAGCATTGTTGTTATAGTCAAATTGGCCAATTTGCAATGTTGTGTCATTATACTGCTTTATTCAATTTAAGAGACAGGTTAAAAGGAGAAATAGCCATGGACAAACCAGAATTGGATAATCTGATCCCAAAAAAATCAAGAGTTAACTAGAGATTTACAAAAGCAAGTATTAATCATGCCGGGGCAAGCATGCTGTGTTAGCATGTAGTATCTTCCATCTGTAACTTTAATTCCAGGTAAAAAAAGGCAAAGTCAATAAAAAGATCCATATGACCTAAATAAAGCAGAGAACTAAACCTTTCAGAGCTCTGAATGATACAAACAGTATGCAGTGGTGCTCTTGCCATAATTTCACTACCACTGACCTAAGGCAGTGCAGAAGAATAACTATCTCCTCCTGGACACCACATTGTGTAGTTTCAAGTTCCAGAGAGAACTCTAAAACTGTGCTTGACTGCTCCTTCTATCTTTCTCAAATAACCAACTGTTAAATATCATGCACTGGTTAAAAAAAAAAAAATTCTTTAACACTGATAAATCTATACCTGTCTTAATGGTGCTTTGGTAGGTAAAATGCCTACAGGTGGCAAGGAGTGGTAAGATTCCTTGGCTGGTGCTGAGGAGGGGATCGATCGCACAGAGCCCGATATACTGACCGTTTTTCTTTTAGATGGTGGCACCAAAGCTGGAGGCAAGGACATTGGCACAGGTTCTTTCTCCAGTGCACAGTATACCAAAAACATGGCCTTCAAAAATAGATGAACCAAGGTCATATATATTAAAATGATTTACCATTCACCCACTGAATTAATAATCATTTAAAAAAATCATCTTATCTTCAAGCTATGCCTATGAAGATGCACAAAGCTACAGTCAAAATGGATCAAATATTTAAATATTAAAACAGAAACACTAAATCTTCTGGAGGAAAATGTAGATAGAAATCTTAAAGATATAGGAGTAGGTAGAGAGTTCAAGAACAAACCCAAGCTTCACAGGAAATACTTCAAAGACTCCATAGGGATCTCATCTTTTTGAAAACTTTCTATACTTCAAAGTAAATCTCCAACAGAGAAAAAAGAAAACCAACACACTGGGGAAAAAAAATTACAGCCAACTGTCCCTCAGACAAAGACCTATCAAGAACATACAAAGAATTAAAAAAAAAAAAAAAAAAAATCCAGCACCCCCCCAAGACTCAATCCAAAAACTGGGCATCTGACATGTATATATGCTTCTCAGAGGAAGAAATATAAATGGCAAGTAAATACATGAGAAAATGTTCAACATTGGTCATTCAAGAAATACAAATTAAAACAACACTGCAATTCTATCTTATCCCAGAAAAAATGGCTAAAATCAAGAAGTCTGCCAGTAACAAATAATGCAGAGGCTGTGGAAAGAACACTTCTGCACTGTTGGTGTGAGTGTAGACTGACACAACCACAGTACAGTTGTCTAAACTATCCTGCTTACATGTATCAATAAATCAATAAATTTTCCCCACTCCTTCTCCTGTCCTTCTCAACTCAGTAACTCCTTTTGAGTAAGTTCATTCCTTTTAACCAGTATCTATAGTACCCTTCAGATTCTACTTTTCTCTTTCAGGTTCTCACACTAAGGAGATAATGCGATATTTGCACATGTGGGTCTGATTTATTGCACTTAAGAGTATGTTCTCTAGTTACTTATTTACTGACAAAAGACTCAAATTTATCCTGTTTTATAGCTGAACAATACTCTACTGTGTAAAGACAAATCTTATCCATTCTTCAGTTGATGGGCATCAGGCTGTTTCCAGAATTTAGCTATGACAAACTGCACTGCTGCAACACATGGGTGCACATATATCACTGTGGTATGAGGTTTTCAGTTCTTATGGAAAAATACACAGGAAAAGAGCTGGCTTGAATAGAATCTCCAATCCTAGCAATTTAAGGAATCTCCATATTGATTCCTAGAGTGGTTGTACCAATCTACACTCCCACCAACAGTGCAGAACTCATTTTGTATCCCAGGCTGGCTTCAAACTCACAGCAATCCTCCTGCATCAGTTTCCTGAGTGCTAGGATTATAAGCATGTATGACCATACCTGTATACCTGTGCATTTTAGATATACATAATGATCACATTCATCATAGAGAATTTGTATCTATAGATGATAGAACTCCATTTCTCTCCCTTTTGCCTACCCTTCTTTCAGCATTCTGCAACCCCCATTTAAAAAGCCTTGTTTCTACTTTTTTTCTTTTTTTCAAAAAATTTCCCTACCTAGAAAGCTTTTGAAATAACATATTCCTTGGTCCTGCCTCAGTTTTTGACTAAGCAGGTCTAGAAGAAGATCTATGACAAGGCCTCGGAATTTGTGTTCGCATTTGGTTCTCAGAGTTGGATGCTGTGGCACAGGCCTGTAACCTCTGCACTCTGGAAAAAATAGGCAGGATGTTTGCTAGCCCCAGCCTAGTCTGGCAAGTTAGTGACTACATATTTGAAAAGTTTAAGTACCTAATACTGCAAGCTCAAGTCCAGCACAGGCAAGTTAGTGACTTTTGGAAAATACAGTAAGTACCTAGTATTTTCATCCCGAATTTCAATTTAAAGGACTGGTTCTCAAAGAATAGTCTCCTATCAGTAACATTACTATCACATGATAAGCTCTGTTGGGTCAGGGAGTATTGAGATCTATCTTCACACTGAGCTACTTCCTCATATATGTATTTCGAATATCTTCATAAGATAATCAGATTATTCATCAATAAGTGAATACAGTACTGACATAGTCATAAATTAGAAATAAACAAACAAACAAAAAACAAAACACTCAAGCCAGGCATGGTGGCGTATTCCTATAATCTTGGCACTTCAGAGGCTGAGGCAAGGGGATCATTGCAAGTCTGAGGCCAGTATGGGCTACAAAGTGAGCTCAAGTCCAGCCTGAACTGCACAGCAAGACCCTGTCTAAAAAAGGAAACACAAAACAAACAACAACAACAAAAAAATACCCTCATATTCAAGGAGACAGGTGTAATTTTTAAATCAACTTTATTTCTGTGTGTATGCATACACACAAAACTCTCCAATGTCATTTTAAACTATGGCCAGAGCACCCAAGCCATGACTAGGTTTGACCTTCACAGGTGCACTCAAAACAAACAAAGCCCTGAAATCCACCCTAGATTCTGGACTTTTAGTTAAACTACTAGGTTTCAGAAAATATGAAGCATCTATATTTGAAAAGAAGAGCCATTCATTAAAAGTTCCATAGGCTGGGCATGGTGGTACACATCTATAATACTAGCACTTGGAAGGCTGAGGCAGGAGGATCATTTCACACTCAAGGCCATCCTGGGCTACCATGTGAGCTTAAGGCCAGCCTAAACTGCATAGTAAGACCCCGTCTAAAAAAAAAAATAAAAAAAGAAGATACAAAAGTTAGATCTCCTAAATCATAAATTAAACCATCAACAACCAAAACTGCCACTGATGATACCAAAGAAAAGGAAAAAGGAAGTGTCAAGAATTTTAGCTGGGTATGCTGGCACACAATCTGCAATCTCAGCACTTCATAAACTGAGGCAGGAGGATTACTGAGTTCAAGGCTACCCTGGGCTATATATTGAGTTCAAGATCAGCCCTAATTATAGAGTGAGATCCTTTTTTTTTTTTTTTAGACCCTGTTTTAAGATAAATAAAGCTAAATCTAGAGCACAAAATTAAATTCTAACCAAGTTTTGGATCATGGGTAAAATAAGCTACTCCCCCAAACAAAGTCTTTCAGTCTACTGATGGCTATTGCTTGTTTTATTTTTTTTAATCCAAAAGAAGTGGTGTTGGACCAAAATACAGAATACAATGATACACCAGAAATGACCCCAAGAACTGACTTTCTAAACTTTTCATTTTTATATTGGGTCTTTCAGATAAATAGCATCATTTAATCCAAGGGGAATTGGTAGAATTTTTAAGGTAGCTCTTAAATATAATGATTCTTATGTCCAATCAAGTTCTGAGGGCCAGTGAGACAGCTCAGTGGACTAAAGTGTCTGCTTAGGCAAGTGCAGGGACCGGGGTGGAATCCCCAGCAACACATGCCACACCGTTCCTGCCTTCAGATGCTATGACCTGCCAATGGAGACTGGCTGTGCTGGTGTACACCTGCAAGCCCAGTGCCAGGGAGGCTCAAAACAAGAGGATCACTGTGAGTCCGAGCTGCATAGTGAGATCCCGTACCAAATACATTTAAAGAAATAAAAAGGATTGATTAATTAGTAAAGTAAGTAAGATATTCTAAGGGTCCATTCAGGGATGGTAAACCTTTTAGAGCTTTCAGTGATAACCAACAACCAGATGGAACACACATGGATAGGTTTGTCACCAATGATCTGTGCTAAACTTCAACCAACCAAACCATACACAGTACAAACTGCAATGGCTCAGAAGGCTGATCCTAATAACAACTATATTACCTTAACTCATTATTTGAAAAGATACTTTTACAAGTTACTATCTTGGTATTTCACTACTGCTTTTTTCACTGCTTTTTAAATTACTTCATTTAATTTTCAAGAAAAAGTTAAGGCTTTTAAAATTCACTATTTAAAAATATTCATGGAAGGAACAAATGGGATGAGGGACAGGAGGAAAGAAAAAAAGGAGGGGGGAATATATATGTACATACACAGGATAGCTTGGATAATTATATTGCTGATTTCTACTGGTCTACTGAAAGGAACAGTTAATGCTTAATTTTTTTCTTTATCTTTTTAACTTTTTGATCCATTCTGTTCGTTTATATCTGGTAATCTGAATAATTTGAAGACAACATGCAATATAACAACCATTGTTGAGTTTGATTCCCAGTATCAAAAAAAGAGAAAAAGAGAAACAACCATTGTTGAATTCCTATCATCTTGTTTAGTGAATTCTGTACCATTTCTATTTTTGTAACAATTTTTTATTCTTTTAAAAACTTAAAAAAGTAAAAGTAAATTTTAAAAAATGAGTAAAAGTGAAAAAATACTAATTCTTGCAAATAAGGACAAATCATGCGGTTTGTTTTAATTATACTATAGTGTAGTAATCATAACTTAGGAAAATAGTAAAGAGCTGAACTAAATGATGCAATACAGTCCCAGCCACTTGGCAGACTGAGGAGGCCAGCTAGCACCCAGGAACACTAACCCTTGGCCTTTCCTAAGAAAGAGATCTGCTTCTGAAAATATAAGCTAAGTCTGGAAAGGGTTGGCAGCCTCCATGAAAAACAACGGACCACAATAGCAGCAGTAGCCCCATGAAAAGCCCATGGTTGTAAATTGCAAACACAACAGCATGGATTTTTACTCTGTAAGTGATCCTTGTCACATAGCAGGTTGGAGCTGGAGAAGAAATTCACTGTAGCACCCATGATATTTGAGAGTGATTAATACATTCACAATGGGGTTATAATTGGTGTCTTCTGCTGGGCAGCTCTGAATCACTGATGGCACATGCATGACTGTCCCATTGGGCAGCATGAGGCAGTCATAGATTTACCACACATGGTTCAAGCCAGCAGGAACGTGTTTAATCAGGAGCCATTCTAGGAAGAGGATGAGCTACTCTGGGAATCAGAAGCCACAGAACAACTATATTACAGTTTCTGAGATCACCCTACCACAGTGACTAGGGTCACAAGAGACAGTTATGGAGAGGATGTGACCTACACACAAATCCTCTGAGAAGTTTGGCAAGCAGGCTTGAGCTGGGAAGGACATGTTGGTCCCACACTCTAGGGTGGGAGGCCAGGTTAATCACATGCAGTTTTTGGAAGGGGCTGAGTTTGAAAGTACTGTCATGAAGTCCAGATCATTCTATCCTGCTGCACAGAGCTCAGTGGTCTGCTTGCTTTCCCCATCTGCCAATATGCCTGGCAAGATGGCTCAGCGGTCTAAAGTGCCTGCTTAGGCAAGCTTAGGCAACTGCAGAGACAGTGGTTCGAACCCCGGCACCATATGCTGCACCAGCCCCATCCCCTCAAAGCAGGCTGAGCTGGCCATAAATAGAAGAAAATAAATAAAACAAAACAAAACAAAATAAAATAAAAAATATATACAGAGAAGAGACTCTGGAGCAAAGGAGGCACCTTCCAAACCCACAGATCTAAAGGCTAATGAAAGCAGTAACATGGGGCACACAGAGGTATAAGAACACTGGGAGTAGGTAGAGTGAATACAGCCCAAAGGTAAGCACTACACCCTCACCTCACTCTACCCACCAGGAAAGGCAAGGAAGGTTCAACATTCAGTGTGGAAACAAAAAAGAACTTAGAAATGGGCCACTGTATTCAATACTCAACCCTCAACACATACTGAAGAAAGATGAAAGGAGGAGGAAGAGAAAAACAGGAGGAAGTGGAGGAGGGAAGGAGAAGAGAGAGGGGAAGGAGAAGAGAGAAAAGAACAAAATCAAGAGAGATTGGAAGTGGATAAAAAACCAAGCCCAATCCTCCACACAGAAAACATTTAAGCCAAAAAGAGATTCACAGATTAAAATCAAAGGATAGTGTTTTTAAACAATGTCATGCAACAAGAGCCTAAAAGTAAGTCAGAATAGCTATTCTATACTCAAAGTAGACTCAACTGATCAGAAGAGCAAAGAAGGTTGCTACATATTGGTTAAGCAAACAATTCAATTGGAACAGATAACAATTGTAAGTACACATACACCAAATACTGGCACACTCAAATTCATAAAACATATACTATTAGACACAAAAAGATCAGATAAACATCAATGCAATTATAATGGCCAGCCTCAATAACCTTCTATCACAAATAGATCAACTACATAAAAGCACATCTTCAAACAAATGGACTTCATAGAATCTACAGAGTATTTCATGCAACAACAGAACACACATTCTTCTCAGTAGTAAACAAAACTTTCTCCAAAACAGACTACATACTAGCCTATAGTATGCTTAAATACAAAGGAACAGGTCTCACTACCCAGATTGGACTCCTAGTGATCCTACTGTTTACAACCTCCCAAGTGCTGAGATTACAGAAACACACCCCCATGCCCAGTCTCAATTGCAATCTCAGGTGCCCCCCCCCCAGGGGGGAGCATGGCACACAAAGAGTATACTCTTTTATTTTTTTTAGCAGAATTTATTTATTTACTTCTTTAGGTAGGTAGGTAAGGTTGGGGTTTGAACTCACGACCTTGCACTTGCCAGGCAGGCACTTGTGCCACAGTTATCTCCTCGGCCCTCAACAATATACTCTTGAGTGATCAATGGGTCACAAATCAAGAAAGAAATTAGTTGTTAGAATCAAGCAATAATACCAGTACTACATACCACAGAGATACAATAAAAGTCCTAAGGAGGAAGTTTATAGCTGTAAATATCCACATCAGAAACACAGAGAAAACCTATATCCAAAAAAAAAAAAAAAAAAAAAACCCAAAAGAAAGATGCACCTACAGGTCCTAGAAAAGCAAGACAAGAACCAAATCAATGCAATTAGAAACAGAAATGGTAAACTCTTGCCAGAAAAGGTGGCATATGCCTGTAATCCCAGCTACTTAGGAGGCTGAAGCAGAAAGATTACTAGTTGGAGGTCAAACAAATTTAAAGAGTTGACAGATCAGTGCTACAGAATCAATGTATTTTATCTGAAGTATCACAAAAAGTAAAAGAAAAATAAAGATAATTCCTTAGCAAAATAAACACACTGACAAGCTGGGTGTGTTGGCACATGCCTGTAATCCCAGCACTTGGGAAGCTGAGGCAGGAAGATCAGTCCAAGTTCGAGACCAACCTGGACTACGAAAGTGAGCTTCAGCTTAAGGCCAGCCTGAACTGTATAATGAGACCCTGTCTCAAAAAGATTAAAAAAAAAAAAAAAAAAAAAAAAAACCTCACTGACAATCTATACAAACTAATTTCTAAATAAGACAGCAAAAGGGGAAGAGGATGGGGCCTGGCAGGATGGCTCAATGGTCTAAAGCGCCTGCTTGGGAGCTTGGGTGGCTTCAGGGACTGCAGTTCAATCCCCGGCACCACATGGTGTGCCAGCCCTGCCCTCGGGGCAGGCTGAGCTGGCCATAAAAAAAAAGGGGGGGAAGAGGAATATAAAGGAGGGTAATAGGGTATAATCAAAATGACATACATGTATAAAGATGCCACAATGAAACCCAGTATTCTGAAAAATTAATACGAACTAAAAATATGAATTAAGAAAATAAAACAGGGATTACAGATTTATTATAAATGGCCACGTATGGTGACTCATGCCTATAACCCCAACACTCCTGAGTGAGGCAAGAGGGTTACCATGTGTTCATGGCCAACCTGGGCTTCATAGTAAGTTCAAGATCAGGCTGAACTACATAGCAAGACCTGCTTCAAAAAGCAAATAATAAATAAATAAAAATCTATTATGAATGAGTTCCCAATAGAGTTTTACCTAATCTTTAAGGAAAATATTCATGTCTTAATTACAATTACTAAGAAAATATAGCTTTAGACGGGTCTTTCGAACGACTGGGTAAGATGTCAAAACTTGTCTACCTTTATGAGATGAAACAGAAGTGTTAATCATGCTTCCTTTCAATGAAAAATATGTGAAAACTGAGGGGTACATCTGAGGCAATAGTATTCCACAAAAAGTCAGTACTGAGGTATGTCATCAAGTTGGGGTACAAAAGGCAATACTACCCACCATCTTTAACATTAACCAAAGCATATATTCCTATGTATCTGAAAGTCAAATGAAGAAAGGATGGAAAGCCAAGCATGCAGTGTATGCCTATAATCCCAGCACTCAGAAGGTTGACACAGGAGGATGAGGATACATGAGTTCAAGCCCAGCCTCACAAAAAGCAAACAAAAAGAAACAAGGATAGCGAAACACACATTTTATATTATTCATTTATTTAAAAATATTTGTTAAAAACCTCCAAATTCTACAAAACATGTTAATACCAACAAAGTGATCTACACTTTCCTTCAAAGATGAATTAAAAGGGGAATTTTTCACATGACAAAACCATTGAGATACTTCATATTCAAAGAACATTACAGGTTACTTACAACTGCAAACTCGTCTCTGTCAAGCATTCCATCATGGTCAATATCACTCAACTCCCAAACCTTAAAAAGAGAAATGAGAAATGAGTTTATCTTGGGGGCAGGGAAAAGAAGTATACTGATGAGATACAAAAATAAAAATAAGTGTCTGGTCATTAAATATCTTAAAAGGAGTTTGGGCTTTACTTAATTGCAATGGGAAACTACTAAAAGATTAATTTTAATAAAAGGACACGATTGTTTATAGTTTAGAGACACAATACTAGAAAATGCCTTTTAAATCAGTATTTATTAAGCATTTAATCTATACATTTGTCTAAGAGAAGTAGTATTAATGGTAATGTAGTTATCATTACCCTCCTAATCATAGCAACTAGCATCCAAGGATTATGTAATAAGAACTGTACTAAGTATATTATATACATTACAACATTTCAATCCTTACAATCCTATGAACTGGAAATTGTGCCTGTTTTAAAGTGTAGGAAGGGCCGGGCGTGGTGGCTCACGCCTGTAATCCCAGCACTCGGGAGGCTGAGGCAGGAGGATTGGTGCGAGTTCGAGACCAGCCTGGGCTACAAAAGTGAGCTCAAGGCCAGCCTCAACTGCATAGCGAGACCCTGTCTCAAAAAGACAAAAAAATAAAAAAATTAAAAAAAATAAAGTGTAGGAAGGCCCAAGGGTGTAGCTCAGCAGCGTGGCACCTGCCTGGTGAGCATGAGGTCCTAAGTTCCATTCTCAGTTCAAAAATTAAATGAAATTAAGTGTTGGAAAACTGTGACATGGTATGATTTTGTCCTAAGTCATATAACTAAAAAGTAGTGCAGCCAGGACTTAATTTCATGTGCCCTGATTTAGCAGGGATTTAAAAGGTTAGTGGTCCACAGAGAATAGATAAGCTCTGAAAGAGTAGCAAGGAACCACCTTGGAAATAATACAAGAGTGGCAGGCAGAAAGGAGACAACCAGTCAAAGTTAGTAATGATGAATTTATATGGCATCATTTTTACTAGGCTTTCTCAATAATTTATATGCAGTCAAGGAGAAGGCACATAATTCATGCAAACTTGATTTTTCAGAGATCTGGGAGATGGCTCAGTAGTAGAACTATATTATCTTATGCACAAGGTCCAGCAGCACCAATACCACCAAAAAAAAAAAGGATTTTTATTAAAGTGAAAGACTTCTTGTTTGTTTGTTTTTTGGTGGGACCAGGAATTGAATGCAGGAACTTGCACTTGACAGGCAAGCACTTATTCTCCTGAGCTGTTTCCCAACCCCTGTAAAGTGAAAGACTTCTTAATGAGGTTAAAAAATAAAAATCTTGCAAGAAAGCAGGAAAAAGAACTAAAAAGGAGGGAAATTCAAATTAGAGAGTAGACTTTATGAGTTTATCAGGCAAAAGGAATAGATGATCAGTGTGCCAAAGGGAGCTAAGGACAAAGATATAGAAATATGGACCAAAAAGTCCTAAATTGGAAGGACCAAAGTAATGTCAACAGATAGGTGAAGGATTAGGGATGTGGCTCACTGGTAGTGTTTGCCTAGCATATACAAAGCTCTAGGTTCAATCCACATAACTGGCCCCCTCCAACAAAAGGTAGTTTTAATTTTACAAAATATAAAGTTATATAGATAGGTAATGGCTGCATAACAATATGAATATAATTAACACAAATGAACACTACATTTTCTAAAAAAGATAGGAAAAGTAAACAAGTCTGAGATTTAAAGGTCTTGGTGAAGCTAAGGAATCAGGATGACTTTTCAGCATCTAGGAAAAAGACCCATAAAGACGGGAAACTCAACTTAGTGAATTTACGATTTCAGAAATGCAATTACTCTTTACAAAAGAAGCCTATGATGCATGCAGTAAGGCAGCAAACATAAAATTCTGATGGTTTCTAAAAATTATCAGCAATTGGACTGGGCATGGTGGCACCTGCCTGTAATTCCAGCACTTGGAAGGCTAAGGCAAGAGGATTCCTGAGAATTTGAGGCCAGCCTGGGCTACAAAGTGAGTTCAAGGTCGGCCTGAACTACACAGCAAGACCCTCTCTCCAAAAGGCAAAAAGGAAAAAGAAAAATAAAAAGAGAAAGAAAAAGGAAAAAGAAAATTATCAAGCAACTGAAAGGTCACAGTGTGTAACACAAATAAGGACCTGCTTAAAGAGGACTCATATATATAACTAACATCAAGCACTCCTAGTGTATAGGGAGGGAATAAAAAAAAAAGATTTTATGTATTAAAAACACAGTAAGTTATGTAATAACCATTTTAAAACAAGATCTATATATTTTACTATTCAAGCGTCCCTGGCAGATACAAAACTAAAATAAATAAAAATTACATTAAAAACTTAGTATCTTACTCTTCCAAGGATTTCCACAGGTAACTTGGAGTTGAGCAATACTGGTTTCACTTGATCACCAGATAGAAATCCATTCACTGGGCTTAAGCTATCAAAAATTGCATCATATTTGCCCTTATCTTCAGACTACAATATAAAAAAGGGTAAATGACAATTTTAATAATGACAAAATAATTTAACTGCAGTTTAAAAGTCAAATCATCAAAGACTAGATAACATGCAAACTAACACTCAAAACACATTTCACTTTAATCAAAACAGGAGCAAATAATAATTTTAAAATGCTTCTACTCTTAAGTCCAGTGTCCCTATCCTTTGTAGCTAGGATACTATTTTTCTATAGTTACGCTAGAATCAAAAGATTTCAGACAGAAGGACTTTGAAAAACATTTAGTTTCCTTTCTCACTTAGACTAACAAGAAAAAATACCTTCTATAAGAAAGTTTAGTGACGTACTACGACTCTCAACTTGGTAGTAGGTAATTTTAATAGCCAGCACTACCTGGTAAGCCCCTGGTAGTATACCTGGTAAGCCCCTGGTAGTAGGTAAATTCAAATTCAAGAAATTCATTTTTAAAAATTAAGTATCAATGCTCTAAAAATAAACATCAAGACTTCATTTTCCAAAAACATAATTTTTTTTTCTGGTTAATAACAAGACACTTTCAAAAATATTAAAAGTTTCCTACACAGCATGAAAAACTACTATATATTATCTGCCCACCCAAAGTCTAATTCCTTACCTTCTATCATAAAGTGACTAACAATCTAAAGATTCCTCAGAGTTCTCTAACCTAGTAGGTTAGAAAGCATACATCTGTAATCCAGCAGTCTGGAGACTGAGGCTCCAGGAGGATCACAATGAATTTGAGGCCAACCTGGGCTACATAAGGAACTGAAGGTCAGCCTGAACTACATAAATAGTGAGATTCTCTCTCAAAAAAAAAACAAGAAAAAAAATCCCTAAGCCGGGCGTGGTGGCGCATGCCTGTAATCCCAGCACTCGGGAGGCTAAGGTGGGAGGATTGGTGAGCGAGACCAGCCTAGGCTACAAAACTGAGCTCAAGGCCAGCCTGAACTGTACAGCAAGACCCTGTCTCAAAAAGACAAAAAAAAAAAAAAAAATCCCTAACTGTACTAATGCAGATAACAATATATTTCAAAGCTGGGGGAAAGGATATATATGTAGGTAGAAAGCAAAATAGAGTAAGAGGTGAGTAATTATATAAGTTTACTTACTTTTACAGCCCATGGGAGCTCAGCTGTAGGTCCACTGGTTAGCAAAGGATTACTGGTATCATGCTAAAAATAAATAAAAATATATTGTTGAAATCCCATTACCACTAACCAATAAAGAAAAAAATGGTCTCTGGACTTAATTGTATTCAAATAAGATATAGGATCTCAATATATTCAAAATACTATTTTACATCAAATAGACCTCCATCTATTTCCTACTGCAACAAAACCATTTGTATTTAGCCACATAAATCACTGTGGAATATTAAAATATGTCAGTATTACCTAAGAAATTTTACTACAATTAACATTAGATAAATTAACAGAAACACTGATTCATTGGGTATTGGGTTTGCTTGTGTGTGTGTGTTGTCTATATTTTAGTACAGGGCCTACAGGGTCTCACTACATGGAACAGATTCATAGTGATACACCTGTGTTCAGCCTCTCAAGAGCTGGGATTACAGGCATGTGCCACCACAGCCACGCTCAGTGTGCTCCGGGAACAGAGCCAGCACAGCACACATCGAAGTCCAAAGCCTGGCCACTGCATCTGCATAAGCAGGCATTTTAATCTGCTGAGTTATTTGGCCAGCCCTTGTTTGTTTTGACACAAGGGTCTCACTACATGGGCCAAGTGGCCTTGAACCTTCTATGTAGCCTTGGCTGGACTCAAAGGTGCTATCTTCTTGCCTTGGCCTTCTGAGTACTGGAATTACAGGTATGCACCACCACACACAGTGTACCAAAAACACTTAAGAGTCCTATTAACAGTTGATTTTTCCCCAATGTTATTTAAGAAAACCAGAACAGGAAAACAACCTAAATTACAAGTTACAAGGACATGTTGCCTATTAAGTAGGTCTAAATTATTACGTTTATCTGATGGAAGACACAGATGAATATATTTGGAAAATCTTTTCATAAATATGTAGCGTAGGGAGCTTGCCAGTTAGCTCAGTCATTCAAAGTGCTTGCTTGGGCAAACTCGTTCAGGTACTGGGGGCTGCAGTTCAATCCCCAGCTCCACATGCCTTAACAGATCTGCCCTTAATACAACCTGAGCCAGACAAAAAAATAAAAAACCCTTCTCAAGTTCTGGCAGGGGAGGGAAGATCTTGCCAATTAGCTCAGTTTAAAGTGCCACTTGAGCAAATGCAGTCAAGCGCAAGGGACCACAATTTGATCTCCAGCTCCGAAACTAGCAAAAAAAAAAACACCCTCCTAAATATGTAGCCTAGTGGTACAGCACTTACTTAGCATGTGCAAGGCCCTGGGTTTGTCAGCACAATAAACAAAGACAACAAAGCCAAGGGCCACTAAATTTTTTTTTCCTTGTTTCAGAACTTTTGTTTATTTATGCATGTGCAAGGCCCTGGGTTTGTCAGCACAATAAACAAAGACAACAAAGACAAGGGCCACTAAATTTTTTTTTCCTTGTTTCAGAACTTTTGTTTATTTATTTATTTATTTATATGGCCAGCTCAGCTTGCCCTGAGGGCAGGGCTGGCACAGCATGTGGTGCCGGGGATCAAACCGTGGTCCCTGCAGCCGCCTAAGCTTTCCTAAGCAGGTGCTTTATACCACTGAGCCATCCTGCCGGGCCCCCGGGCCACTAAATTTTTGAGAAAGAGTGGGAAAAGGTAAACCAGCCCTATTAGATACAAGTATTTACCAAATAATAATTAGATGCAGAACCAGTACATGGATACACAGATTGATGGCTGTTAATGGAAAAATAAAAAATAAAAAAAAACCAAAAATACGTATGAGAAACAATCCAAAAATAGGGGCTATCATTAAACAGTCACATAAAGGCAATGTAAATTCACAGTAAGTATTTAGTATCACTCCATAAAGTCAAAAGAACAAATCATAATTATGTATCAGCTGTCACCACATTGACAGGTTCTGTTTGACAGCAGAACACTAACTACTAAAGTGAGGAGAAACTGGCATGTCAACAAATTGTTGGGAGAAATATACACCAGTACATCACCAGAAAGGCAAGTTGATAATATGTATGCAAATTAAAAATTTAAAAATTGGAGCAGCAATTCTGCTTTTGGGGAGACATGTATGAAGCTATTATTCATTACACCTTTTTGTTTGCTTGGTTTGGGTTTTTTGAGATCAGGTCTCACTATATATAGCCCAGGCTGGCCTTGAACTCATAATAATCCTCTTGTTGATTTAGCATTCCAGTGCTGAGATTATAGGCATGTGCCACTAGGCCCAGTTCTACTACAAAATTTTTGTAGTAACAAATGAGGGGCAACCAAAAGTTATCAACAGAAAGTTAAATGACAAATATAAACAAAGAAATACTATATAGCCATTAAAAAGTAAAAAGAATGGGGTTGTAGAGATAGCTCTGTGGCACAAGTGCCCGCCTAGCAATTGCAAGGTTGTGAGTTCAAATACCAGTCGTGCGCAAAAAAAAAAAAAAAAAAAAGCTTTACGACATAGTTTTTTGTTTTGTTTTGTTTTGAGACAGGGTCTCACTGTATAGTTGTATAGTATGGGCTGGCAATGAACTCACTATGTAGCCCAGGCTAGCCTCAAATTCACAGCAATCCTCCTGCCTCAGCCTCTCAAGTGCTAGAATTACAGGACCACATTCAGCTTACTACATTATTTTTAAATGGTATAAAATCTGTGCACAGACTGTCTCCCGGGTGAAGTGGGCTTTACTGCGAGGGAAATCGAGCGCAGATTCATCTACTTGAAGCCATGGGACGCAGGAAGTCGAAAAGGAAGCCGCCCCCCAAGAAGAAGATGACGGGCACCCTAGAAACCCAGTTTACCTGCCCCTTCTGTAACCATGAGAAGTCCTGCGATGTAAAAACGGATCGTGCCCAAAACACTGGAGTCATTTCCTGCACTGTTTGCTTAGAGGAATTACAGATGCCCATCACGTATCTGTCAGAGCCCGTGGACGTGCACAGCGATTGGATAGATGCCTGCGAGGCAGCCAATCAGTAGCGACGCCAAGGACCCACCCCCTGCGCAGCCCTGCCTGCTCCGGACCATCCACTGGGCACCAACACAGAGACATTCCAGGGGCCCGGGCGGGGGGGGGGGGGTGGTCCAGGGCGGCTTGGCCCCAGTGTGTCTGTGGTGGGTGTGAGTGAGTGTTTGTGCCTCTAGGCTTGGGGAGCAGTTGAGTTGCCAATGCTGAGAACCCTCGTTGGGCTGCTCCTCTTCCGATCCCGGCCTCCCCTGGCTTTGGGCCTCAGTTTCCCTTAGAGGAATTTTTCTACTCTACTATCCTCGCAGGACAGGAGATGGACGCAGGACTTCTCTAGCCTCGACGGCAGTCTAGCCCTGTGCCTTGGTGTTGAAGCCCTAGTACCCCGGCTCCCTTGGCAGAGCGCGCCAGACCTGCTGCACTAACCGGAAGCTCATTTCATCTATCGCTTTTATACAGGAGGCAGGGCTGGTTTGGGGAAGCTGTTGGTCATGAGTCCCTCAATAAAACAACCATAGCAAAAAAAAAAAAAAAATCTGTAAAAATCTGTGCACAGTATACTACAATTAACAGAAAATGAGGAAAATAATTTACGTTTAATATTCACATGTAACAACTCTAAAGGATACACAAGAAGCAAATAACAGTATTAGACAGTAAGAAAACCATGCAGCTAAGTCATGACAGAGGTTAAAGGAAGAAATTTTAAACCATTAATTTCAAATTATGTGGCATCAATTTTTAAAAGTTAAATATAATTTATATCTAAAAGCATTTCTTACAAATCTCGGTGGAGGAACAGCCAGGTTCAAGCTACTCAGTGAAACCTCCAGTCCATTCTGGGCACACGCCACAAGACGCAAAGCAACAAAAAATTCCTGAGAAAGAAAATATAAATGTTAAAGGCATCGTCTATCTACCTACCTACTTTCTTACCACCCATAATCTGAAATTATAAAAGTAATTCAGAATTTCCCTAGTGTTTTTATGTAATAACAAGAGCCCATCTGCTGTAAAAACACTTGTTTTAAAATTAGTTTGCTTTTTCTTTTTAGCTTTTTTAGAAGGTACCCACATTGGGGATCAAACTCAGAACTTTGTACTTGCCAGGCAGGCACTTGTGCCCCTGAGCTATCTCCCCAGCCCCACTTGTTTTAAAATTGAGTGTGGGGGGGCCGGGGAGATAGCTCCATGGCACAAGTGCCTGCCTGGCAAATACAAGGTCGTGAGTTTGAACCCCGGTCCCACAAAAATAAACAAACAAACAAACAAAATTGAGTGTGGGCACAAAAACAGACTGAATCAGTGGCACAGGACAAACGATATAGACACATCTGGCATTCTGATCTTGGACAAAGGTGCCAAAACATGCTGGAAGGAAGACAGGCTCTCTAACAAATGGTGTTGGGCCATTGTTACCTTCTTATTATCTTGTTTGGAAATTTTGTTTTATTTTTTTTTCCCTTTAAAATAAAAAAACCAAAAAACTGGTATTCGGAAAACTGGCTTTCCACATACAGAACATTAAATCTAGACCCTCTCTCTTACTATGAGTCACTCTCACTGAGTCAAACTAAAAGCAAATTGGATCAAAGACTTGAACAATTTGCTCAACAATAAAATACGTAAAACTCTTCAAGTCAGAAGCATAGGTAAAGATTTTTCTCTCTTTTTTGCCTTTTTTTTTTTTTTCTTGTCTTTTTGAGACAGGATCTTCTTATGTAGTTCAGGTAGTACTTGAGCTCACTTTGTAGCCCAGGCTGGCCTCAAACATACAAAGATCTTCCTGCTTCAGCCTCCTGAGTGCTAGGATTACAGGCATGCACCACCACACCCGGCAGAAGCCTAATTCTATAAGAAATAACATTAAGGGCCCAGTGGGATGGCTCAGTGGTCTAAAGTGCCTGCTTGGGAAAGCTTGGGTGGCTTCAGTTCGATCCCTGGCACCACATGCTGCCCCAGCCCTGCCCTCGGGGTGAGCTGAGCCGGCCATAAAAATGAGTGAATAAACAAACAAAGGTTCTGAAACAAGAAAAAATAAAATAAAAAATAAAAAAAATCTTTAGAAAAAAAAAGAAATAACATTAAGAATTAACAAATAGGATATCAAATTAAAAAGCTGCATAGTAAAGGAAACAACCAATAAAGTGAAGAGACAAGCTGCAAAACGGGAAAAAAAATCTTTGCCAGCTATTCCTTAGACAGAGGACTAACAACCAGAATACACAAGTGTTACGGTTTATGTCTAGTTGTCCCCCGAAAGCCTCATGCAATTATGAGGTGGGGACTTCTAGAGTTTGAGACTTGACTCATGATACACTGGGATTATGTGTTTTAGTACTGATGGGGTTATCAGTCTGAGTATGGCTAGGATTATGGGTGTGACCTAAGGTGGATAGACTGAGGTGGAGAGCCTGAATATAATATAAAAGGAAATTAGCCTTAGGTAACTGCTAAGTAAAAGTATCAAGACTTATTAGAATCCATTATCATAAGAAAGCTGTCAAAGTTAGGATGATTATTTAAAGGGGCCTTACAACATTCATGTATTTTTGGCCAGAGTTTTTATGGTCTAAAGCTTACTTCTGGATGTATTTTTTGGGGGGAGGTGAGGCAGTAGTTGTGTCAGAGGTAAGATCTAGACCAGAATAGTCAAACTTAAATAGTCAAGAGCCTCTTTTTAAAGATACTAGGCAATATTTAACAACCATAGAAATCCACATTTATTTAAAACCTTCTAAGTGCAAGAAATTTAATAAGTATGATAAGCAAAGTTCTTCTGTAGGACAGAAAAAAAATCTCAGGAGAACAATGTCACCAAACTAACACTAACCTTTAGGAATTAGATATCTTAACAGTTAGTGTTGTAAAATGTTTCAATGTTATGACATCTGCTCTTACAAAACTCTAATGTTGATAAAAACTAGCTCTTATCTTAAAAATAGAAAACTGATTTTTAAATTTCAAATAATTCAAAAAGTTTCTTCAAATATATCTCTGAATCTTACTTGTTTATTCAGGGTGCCTTTGCCAGCTGTGTCGGCTAAATCCCAAATCTGAAAATTAGAGGGGAAAAAAGAGAAGTCTTATTTTTAACAGAAATCATCTTAAAAAACAATTAAATCTCTGCACTTTACAGCCTCATGTTCTCTAGTAATCAAATTAAGAATGGAATTAAAAGTGAAGAGAATCCTAAAAAATTATTCAGTGCAATTCTTCAGAAAGACACGATAACTGTATGAGATTAAAGGGGACTTCACTCAAGAATATTTAAGACATTAGAGAAAGAAATGCAAGTTGCAACTTCCAGTCAAATGCCTTTTCTGCAAACATAGGTGTTAACTCTAAATCAAATGTCATTCTGTTAAAACATACTATCCTTGACTTTTTTTTTCTTGACTTTTGATTTTATTAAGATGATATTATTTCCTATGTGCAAGTTGAGAGACTGATGTTTATTTGTGAATAATTAAGTTATTAACAAAAATTATTTTCAGGACTTTGGCTCTATATCAATATGATATATAAAGATTTGACAAGAGGGACTTTCCAAGTCCCTTTCTGCACTTTCTAAAGACTCCCAAACCCTTTTCTATTCATCACACAATAAACAGAGACAGTTATATAGAGGAAGCAGGGATAGAGCCAACTCTTCTGAGTGGGTGGCAATATTCCCAGTCTGTATACTATAACTCCCCAGAATAACCAAATATAGTATACTGCACTGTCATTTCCTCATTTCACCCTCCTCAAAACTTTATTTGATGCAGGGTCTCTCACTATGCAGTTCAGACCTGTAGTGATCCTCCTTTCTCAGCGTTCCCAGTGCTGGGATTACAAGCATGCACTAACAGATCTTGTTTCAGGGCCAGCACAACCTGCAGTATTAAGGATCAAATTCAGGTCCTTGCACTTGCCAGACAGGTGCTTAAACCACCAAGCTATCTCTCCAGCCTAAAAGTAATTTATTTCTAAACATCTGAAATCTACCTTACTTTTCAAGAGGGTAAATCACTGTATCACAAGTTACTCCACTCCATTGCTTCAGTAACTCAGTTCTATTTTCTTGATGCTATCTTTCTGAATTTGCATCCAGTTCACCTGTGGTTCCACATATGCATTATAATTTAGTCACATTAAACAAATATTACCTTTCCAAGTATCAAATCTGGTAGCCCTGATTTTTTCAAGAAAGCAGCAGCATCTGAAGCCAATACCCTTCCAGTATTTCCTGTATCAACCTGAAAAAGATATAAACCATAATCTCAGAACAAAACACAAACACAGAATTACCACCATTTATCTGCCTTCTGCCTGTGGTTTGGGAACTCACTTTTTTAAAGAAAGAGAACATGAATCCTTTGACTAAAAAGACCAAAAGGAGTCTATAGAAAACCAAATAGGTTTTTGAAGCAACACTAAAACTATGCTTGGAATGTGTGTCATTCGGGACTTATAGATGTGTACTGCTTCTAATGTAAACTCAGTTATTGCTATATTCTCTCTCAAGTAAATGGTTGTTTAATCAAAAAATAAAAAAGGGTATTAATAGAGAATAAGAGACTAGGCAAAATGCCATAAGCTTGACAGGCTACAATTTTGTACATCCTTAGATTTCTAAATATCTGTGTAAAAATATGTAACTGCTTTTATCACATTCTATAGAGAGTTGCTAGAATATCAATGATTGAAGGAAAATAGCAATGTCAAGCTAAGCCTAAGATGTTTGATATTCAGAAAGGCAGTGATATTGAGCTCAATTATCTATGTTATAGAGTAACAGTATCACAAAGCTTCTCTGCTGGAGGGTTGAGAATGTAAGTTAACAGACCAAAAACTGGAGAAAAAGAAGGGCTATGAAGATAGCCATCATTTTGGCTCTAGCCCTTCAAGGTCAGTGAGGACTCAGGACGTAAGAGAACCTATGCTGTAACATCCTATAACTCAGTGGTGTCCCAAATTTTCTGGTCAAGGAGATCATGGGACCTCAGAAGAAAGAGATAAATGAAGTATAGTGTGGCTAGGGAGAGTCACCTGGGGAGAAAACATTCTCTCAGGCTCTCACAGAGTTCAAATAGGTCAAGGAATGGTTGTGACTCATCCTGATGGCTAACACTGACAACAGTTCTACAAAGCACTGTATATGGTTCCAAAGTTAATCCTAAGGAGATCTGACCTTAGAAAATACAAATGATGAAAGTTTTGTTAAGACAGGTCTTGCTTTAACTTGCCCTTGATCACCCACTGGAAAAGCTTAATTGTGAGGCATAAAATGCAAAGCTAGATTAGCACGGTGAGCTGTAAGAGGCTTAAATCAACAGCCTTCAACATTGCCAGTTTCACCAGTAACCCACTGCAATTAAGAAACATTGGACTATGTATTCAACTACTTCTTCCTAGTTCAAAGAGAAGAAAACTTCTTTTTCTTTTTTTCTCAACCAATATCGATTAGAAAATTTATTAAGTCTATGGGGCCAGGGAGATAGCTCTGTGGCACAAGTGCCTGCCTGGCAAGTGCAAGGTCGTGAATTTGAACCCTGGTCCCACCAAAAAAAAAAAAAAAGTTTATTAAGTCTACACCCTGTGCTCTGCATAACTTTCATGTGGACAACAATATACAGTGTGTCAATTACTGCAAGTGTGCTACTAGCACGTTTTGAAACTCTCATATTGTTATCTCTTATTAAAAGTAATAAAAAATAAATAAAAGCCAAAAAAAAAAAGAAAGTTAAATGAAACAATTAATTAATTAATTAAAAATAAAAATAAAAAAAAAAGAAAACCGAATAGGTAAAGCACCAACTAGACAAAATCTTGCCACAATCTGCAAAAGTGTTTATCACAGCTAGGACACAAATATGAAAACTGAAGGTCAGAGAATGTAAAAGTAAATCAGTAAAATCAGAACATCAATATCTTTTTTTCTTCTGTTTTTGCTGGTCATTTTGAGACAGGGTTTTCACTATACAATTCAGGTTGGCCTTGAACTCACTCCATAGCCCACACAGACCTCAAACCACCCAAGTACTAGGACTACAGAGGTGCACCTTGATCAAGATTTATCTTCTAATTTCAAGTTTTTACAGCTGTTATTTAAACCCCAATAAACACATGGCAATATGAGAGAACAGGAAGCATTCCCAAAGGATCTTCTGGCAAACCGAACAGTCACATGCTATCTTTTGCTGCAAACAGTTTCAGATTATCAGTTGCTTTAATTTGTACCCTGAGAGGGCCAGCGAGATAGCTCAGCAGAATAAGCGCTTGCCTGGCAAGTGTAGGCAGGGTCCTGAGTTTAATCCCCAGTATCACAAAAAAGAAAATAATAAAATAAAATCTACTCTGAGAAACTATAGCACTTTTAAAAATTATCAAAGCAGCATCAAATCCCTGGGGATGTAGATCAGTGCCATAGTAACTGCCTGGTAAGCAGTTTATAATAATGAAAAATAGCCAGGCATGACGCATGCCTGTAATCTCGGCAACTAGGAGGCTCAGACAGAAGGACTGGTGTGAGTTAGAGGCTTACTGAGGGTAAAGAACAAGTTCAAGACCAGTCTGAACTATAGGTCAAGGTCTTGTCTCAACGAAAAACAAATGTTTAGGTCATGGTAAACATAACATCATACTATTTGCAAAAACAGATATTTTCTGTTTAGTTCAATGACCAAGTGTACCATGACCGTATCAGTATAAGCAAAAAAGCAGAAAAAGGAACCCTTTCTTCTTTCAAAAGCTAGAACATGGGGTAAATCAAGTATTTAGCAAAAAGAACTGCCTAATTTTCAAATCTGAAGAAACCTCTATTTCTGATTTTATTAACTGAATGAAACAGTGTTCAATGGTATCTGATTCTGGCCCATCAGAGTCCAAAAACAAATACTTTTACTTAGTGCCTTTACATTTTAATGGCAATATAATTACTACAAAGCTTCAATAGCAATTTATTCTGCCTTTTTTTTTTTTTTTTCTTTTTTGGTGGTACCAGGGATCAAACTCAGGACCTTGCATTTGCCTTGGATATAATAGATAAATCCACTGTATATAGGAAGACTAAATTATGTTTATTTTATTTTTTAAATACAAAATAGTAATAAAAAATAAAAATGGTATAGAATCTTACTAAACAAAATATTAATTCAACAGTATTTATTGTATTGCATAGTGTTGCCTTCAACTTAGTTCACATTATCAGATATATGCAAGCAAAATGGAAAAAAAGAAAAAAAAAAGGTTATAAAAAAATTAAAAAGAAAAAATGAAAAAAGACAAAAAATTAAGCAATTAAGCATTACCTTTTTATTTAGACAGACCAAGCTAGTTTTGGGGGGTTGTTTTGTTTTTAAGTTAGTACTAAAGAACATTGATTTTAGGGGCTGGGGAAATAACTCAGCAGCTTAAGCAGCTGCCTGCCAAGTGCAAGATCCCCAGTACTGCCAAAAAAAAGAAGAAGAAGAAGAAGAAAAACACTGATTTTATATGAAGCCATTATCTACAAATTCCTCTTCAAAAAGTGGCCTATTGGGCTGAGGAGATAGCTCAGTGGAATAAGTGCTTCCATACCAAGCACACAGTCCTGAGTTCAATCCCTGGTATCACACACACACACACACACACACACAAAAGTGGCCTATACAGGAGTGGTGGCACACTACTATAATCCTGAGGTTGAGGTAGGAGAAGTGCTGTGAGTTCCAGGCCAACAAAGTGAGTTCAGGGCCAATCTGAATTGCATAGTAAGACCCTGTTTAAAAAAAAAAAAAAAAAATTGGCCTACTATCTGGTTTATAAGGTTCGAGCCATATAGGTGTTGAGCAAAGTCATTTACAGCACCAGGTTAAGAATCTTAGCCATCTGTAAAAAATTAAGAGAAGATAATTTCTTTTTTTTTTTATCTTTTTGAGACAGGGTCTCGCTATGCAGTTGAGACTGGCCGTGAGCTCACTTTTGTAGCCCAGGCTGGTCTCAAACTCGCACCAGTCCTCCTGCCTCAGCCTCCCGAGTGCTGGGATTACAGGCGTGAGCCACCATGCCCGGCTGGGAGAAGATAATTTCTAATTTATATGCATGGCTGGTAGAAATATGTCAGAGAAAATATCTAAGGTTTAGATACTAGCTTCAAGGTAAAAGAATAAATAATAGAAGTTTTTAAAATATACATGGTGTTAAGATGTGCATATTTAATCCCAGTTACTTGTGAGGCTAACACAGGAGGATCTAGGCCAGTCTAAATAATAAAGTAAGAGCCTAGTTCTTAAAATATAAATTTAAATTACTACTAGATTCTAAAACATTTTCAGGTAGAAATTAAGTCTCTGGTCTTAGACATTGCTAATAGTATGTCATTCTCAATTTCCAAGTTAAGACCAAGTACACTTAAATGGTTCATTAGTATTTCCCGCAACTACATAGGTGCCAGTCTAAATAATAAAGTAAGAGCCTAGTTCTTAAAATATAAATTTAAATTACTACTAGATTCTAAAACATTTTCAGGTAGAAATTAAGTCTCTGGTCTTAGACATTGCTAACAGTATGTCGTTCTCAATTTCCAAGTTAAGACCAAGTATGCTTAAATGGTTCATTAGTATTTCCCGCAACTACATAGGCAGTCAAGCCAAATATGAGACCAGATTCTTCTATGATCATGATCACAAGGAAACTTTCAGGAAAAATACCTAATATTTGGAAATGGAAAAGTGAGACTTTCCACACTACCCTCAGAAGATTATTTGTCAGAATAAATCCCTGATTAACTTTGTACTGAAGAAAAAAAAAAACAAAACACTATTTTGTACTTCATGGGGATGCCAGTTAAATTACAAAAACTAATAGAAATGCAAATGATCCCTGTCCATACCAATGCAAATGAATTTTGTCTGGTGGAATATGAATCTCTGTAATCCATCTTTTTATTTTTACACATGACTGGTTCCTGCAATAATCAGTGAATTAAATAAAAATCCTTGATCCTTTCTTCTATGCATGCATGTGGTTTTAAGTGTGCACCCTGAACACATGCTCTGCTACTTAGCTACACCCTCAGCCCCTACACTCATTTTAGATTTGCATGAGAGCAATGTTTTTCAGTTTGCAAAACTTATGCTTTTCAGCTAAGACTTTGAAAGTTCCTATTTGGCTTCTAATTTTGATATTTGTATCTGAATGAATATATTTAACATATATGTTTCTAACAGATATTTTCTTTTATTTTTCTGGAAATTAGTCAAAAGCATGGAGTATTCAAAGTTGGAGGATAAAACACAAGAAGCTGAAAACAAGATATATTAAGTTATTCAGCTAGCTGGTATTGTACATGCACATAATACACAGTTGACACAACATTTTATGTTCAAATTAGGAAAACAATGAAACAAAACTCTTACCTGTCTATAGTACTTCTCATACACTGGATTCCCACTTGGTAACTAAAATAAACAAATAATAATTATATTTTATCCAGTAGCTTATATTACTATGTTGTAACAATCAAAAGATATGAGAAACAAAGATGAATAATGTAACATGCCCTTTATTTCAAGAAGCTGACTTTATTTCTTCATTGAGGGACAAGAAGGAAAATGAATAAAGCTAAGTCACACAGATTACAAAGCATCAATCAGACAAGAAATACAACAAAAATCTTAACTCACCATAAACTCTTATGCAAATTCTTTTTTCCCATCTAACATATAACAAATTAAGAATAAAACACTTTAAAGCCAGGCGAGAACTCCAGTATCTCAATCTCTTATCCTTCTTTCAAGGGCTAAAAGCATCTATGAATTCAGTCCATAAATCACTATAACAAATAATTAAATGTGCCAGGCGTGGTGGCACACGCCTGTAATCCCAACACTCCGGAGGAGGCTAAGGCAGGAGGATCGGTGCGAGTTCGAGACCAGCCTGGGTTACCAAAGTGAGCTCAAGGCCAGCCTGAACTGCACAGTGAGACCTTGTCTCAAAAAGACAAAAAAATAAATAAATAAAATAATAATAATAATAATAATAATAATAATAATAATAAATGAGGGACTGATGATGTCACTGATGTAACTTAGTTGTATGGCATTGACCTACCATGAACAAAGGGGTAGATTCAACCCACAAAACTATTAAAAAAAAAAAAAAAAGGGCTGGCAAGATGGCTCAGCAGATCAAGCCTAGGAACTGGGGTTCAATTCCCGGCACCACATGCTGCACCAGCCCCACCCCCAGGCACACTGAGCATGCCTCAGCATCTGTACTGAAGCCCTGTACCAAATACATTAAAAAAATTATAAAAAATAGATCAATATGAGTAAAAATTAATACATTGTACAAAAAGATAATATTGATGTCATCAGGACTGAACTGGTCACACACAGGCCGGCAGTGTTATTCGACTCACAATACAGTTCACAAAGTTCTGTGGTCAGCTCACAATAACATCTCAGGTGAAAGGCAGCTTTGGAGTATTCATGTTTAAAGGCTCAAATATGGCTGTATATGAATGCTTAAGAATGTTGTGGACCAATAAGGGGATCTGATCTGGAAGGTTTCATAGATGACAGAACAGATATAAGGGATTCCTTGGAGGAAACAGAGAGAAGGTAATTCTACACAGAGATAATAGCATACAAAAAGGCATGCAATTAACAAACAGTTCAATTAGATCTATAAACAACAATAAAAAGTTCTCATAGGACACAGGATTATAACATTTTGTAGATATCAATTTATGAACAGTCTTATTTTCCACAGCAAATGTAAATAAAATGACAACGGAAAGGGGGACAAATTCAAGAGTTATTAACTTACTATGAGGTAACCATATGTGAAGAGAAGTAGTAGAAGCAGAATATACAGAGCTACTTAGATAGTAATTTCATGGTCCAGTTGAGGATCTGGACATACTAAAAAAGGGTACCGTTTGAAAAAAAGCTTTTAAGATAGACTTGGCAGAGCTTATTAAGGGAAAAGCATAGTAAGAAATACACACACAAAATTACAATATGCATCTATCACAGCATTATTACAGAATACATTTACACATGGTACACCAATATATGTTCTCTGTGTTCTTTTTTTAATTTTATTTTTTTCTTAACAGCATATAAAGTTTTTGTCACATGAAAAGATAACACTCTACAATTCAGTGAGACAAAAACACAGCTTAAAAATGAGCAAAATATTTCAGCAGACCATTTCACAAAAAAAGGTAACACATGGGCAAGAGGTATGTGGGAAAGTGCCTACCATCAATAGTTACACCAGGGGAATGCAATCTGAACTCACTGTGGAAGAGAGCTGAAGGGTGTATAAAACGCCTAAGCCTCTTAGTGAAAAGCTCTGCCGACTTCACTTAATTTCATAATTCTTTTTTTTTCTTCTTCTGAGTTCTTAAACTAGGGAGACTATACGATATTTACATATATAGGTCTGGTTTGTTTCACTAAGTATAGGTTCTAGACACATCCACTTCTATACAAAGTCTTGTAGCTTATCATTCTTTATAGCTGAGTAATATTCCATTTTATGAAAATACCATATCTTTTTCAATCATTCTTCAGTTGATGGGCATTTTCATTGTTTCCAAACTTTGGCTATCACAAATTGTGCTGCTATGAACATAGGTGCACAGACATCACTATGATATGATGTTTTTAGTTCTTCTGGGAAAATTCCCAGTAGCAGGATAGCTGGATTGAATGCAATTTCCAGTTCTAGTTTTTTAAGGACTCTCCACACTGCTTTCCGTAATGGTTGCACTAGTCTGCATTCCCACCAGCAGTGGAGAAGGGTTCCTTTTTCCCCACAACCTCTCCCACATTTGTTGTTGGTTGATTTCTTTATGGTAGCCATTCTTTCCGAGGTGAAATGGTATCTAGTGCTGTTTTGATTTGCATTTCACTAATGGCTAGCAATATGGAGCATTTCGTCATGTATTTCTAGGCTCGCTGAATTTCTTTCTCTGAGAAGTGTGTGTTCATCTCAGATGTCCATTTCTGGACTGGGGCTTTGAATTTTGAGACCGTCATGGTTTTTAGTGCTTTATAAATTCCAGATAGAAGACCTCTGTCTGAATATTTATTAAAATTCCTTCAAAATTTGTGGGTTATCTTTTCACTCTGTTGGGAATTTCTTTTGACATGAAAAACTTCTCAGCCGGAGGAGGTCCCAGTTGTTCTCTCAAGTGTTAAACATGTATTTTGACTTTTGCCCATGAACTCTTTACCCACCCCAATGTCTTCAAAATTTCCTCTGACTTTCTCCTCCAGGAGATTTAGGGTTTCTCTTTTAATATTTAGGTCTCTAATCCATTTTGACTTTAATTTAGTGCATAGTGATAGATCTGGGTCAAGGTTTAGTTTTTGGCATGTAGAGAGCCAGTTTTTCCAGCAACTTTTGTTAAAGAGGCTTTCTTCCACTAAATATGTTTGGCCCCTTTGTCAAAAATAAGGTGGCTGAGTGTGTTTGTATTTGCTTCTGCATCTTCTAATCTATTCCATTGATCTTGAGGTCTATTTTTTTGCCAATACCATGCTGACTTTATCATGGTAGCCTGGTAGTATAACTTTAGGTCAGGAATTGTCATATCTCCTGCCTTACTTTTGTTGCCCAGGATTGTCTTTGCAATTCGAAGTCTTTTCTGGCTTCAGATAAATTTTAGGAATGATTTCTACAGGTTTGTGAGGTATGTTGATGGTATTTTGATAGAGAGTCCATTAAATCTGTGTAACAATTTAGGGAGTGTGGCCATCTTCACAATGTTTGTTCTTCCTATCCAGGAGCAGGAAACATCTTTCCATTTTCTGAAATCTTCTAGGACCTCTTTTTTCAAAGTACTATAGTTTTCATTGAATAGATCTTTTACTTCCTTGTTAGGTTAATTCCTAAGTATTTCATTTTTTTCACTGCTATTGTAAAAGGTATTGTTTCTCTAATTTCTCTCCCATTGTGTTTGTTATCTTTATAGAGGAATGCCACTGACTTTTGTGTGTTGACTTTGTAACCTATTATGCTACTGAATTTGTGTATTAATTCTAGTAGCTTGTTGGTGGAGTTTTTGGGGTCTTCCAAATAAATTATCATGTCATCTGCAAATAATGATAGTTTTTCTTTACCTATTCTTATTCCTTTTATTTCTCTTTCGTCTAATGGCTGTACCTAATGATTCTAGAACTATATATAACAGGCATGGGGAGAGGGGACAACCTTGTCTTGTACCAGACCTCAGAGTAAAAGACTTCAGCTTTTCCCCATTTAGAATTATGTTAGCTACTGGATTGTCATACATGGCTTTTATCACATTGAGGTAGAGGCCCTCTACTCTGATTTTCTGTAGTACTCTGAACATGAATGAGTGTTGGATTTTGTCAAAAGCCTTTTCTGCATCAACTGAGACAATGATGTGGTTTTTGGCTTTGGCTCTACTGATATAGTGTATTACATTTATAGATTTGCATATATTAAATCATCCTTGCATCCCTGGGATGAATCCTACCTGGTCATGGTGTATAAGCTTCTTAATGCTTTGCCATATTCTATTGGTGAGGATTTTGTTGAGGACTTTTGCATCTGTGTTCATGAGAGAAATAGGCCTGCAGTTCTCTTTTTCAGTTGCATCTCTCTCTGGTTTTGGTATCAGTATAATACTTGCCTCTATGAATGATTTTGGGAGGATAGCTTTTCAATTTCATTAAGAGTTTGAGGAGTATTGGGATTATATCTTCTGTAAATTTCTTGTAGAATTAAGTTGTAAATCCATCAGGACTTGGACTTTTTTTTTTTTTTCTTTTGGTAGACTTTCCATTACATTTTGTATTTCATTGACTGTTACTGGGTTATCGAGAGTTCTTATATCTTCTTGATTCAGTTTTGGTAGTTCGAACTTTTCTAGGAGTCTGTCCATTCCATCTGTGTCTTCAATTCTGTGAGATTAAAGATTCTCAAATTAGCTATTAATGATCGTCTGAGTCTCTGCTGGGTCTGTAGTAATTTCACCCTTTTCATTCCTTATTGCTTGAATTTGAGTCCTTTCTTTCCTCTTTTTGATGAGGTTAGCTAAGGAACTATCAATTTTAATCTTTCAAAGAACCAGCTTTTTGATTCATTAATTCTTTGTATTGTTTTGTTTGTCTCGATTGAGTTAATTTTTGCTCTAATCTTTATAATTTCCTCCCATCTTTGGGCTTTGGATTTCATTTGCTCTTCCTTTTCTAGTCTGTTTAGGTGCTCCATGAGAGTATTTATTTGTTCCCATTCTGTTTTCTTAATATGTGAGTTCAGGGTTATAAATTTCCCTCTAAAAACTGCTTTCATTGCATCCCATATATTTTGGCAGGTTGTGTTTGAATTTTCATTAAATTGTAAATATTGTTTAATTTCATGTGTAACCCACTGGTTGCTGAGAAGGGTGCTATTTAATTTCCCTGTATTTCTGGGGTTCTTGTGATTTCTGTTGTCATTTATTTCCAGTTGCACTGCACCATGGTCGTGGCCAGATAATATACATGGTAAAATTTCTGTTTTCTCACATATACTTAAGCATGACCTATGCACTAGTACGTGGTCAGTTTTTGAAAATGTCCTGTGTGCAGTTGAAAAAAATGTGTATTGAGAAGAAGTTGGATGGAACACTCTGTGTATGTCCACGAAGTCCAGTTGTTCCAAGATCTGGTTCAGTTCTGCTACTTCTTTGCTAACTTTTTGTCTGCTTGACCTATCTTTTTGGAATAAAGGGGTATTAAAGTCTCCTGTTAAGATTGTGGTATTTCTGCCGGGCGTGGTGGCACACGCCTGTAATCCCAGCACTCGGGAGGCTGAGGCAGGAGGATCGGTGTGAGTTCGAGACCAGCCGGGGCTACAAAAGTGAGCTCAAGGCCAGCCTGAACTGCACAGCGAGACCCTGTCTCAAAAAAGACAAAAAAAAAAAAAAAAAGATTGTGGTATTGGATAGTAGATTTTTCCTGTCCATTAAGGTTGTCTTATACAACTTGGGTGTTCCGATGTTGGGCACATACATATTTATGAGTGTTAACCTCTTCACCTTGAATTTTTCCCCTAACCAGTATGTAGTGGCCTTCTTTATTTAGTTTTTCATCAATCTCAGTTTGAAGTTTAGACTGTCTGCAAACAGGATTGCTATTTCTGCTTTTTTTGAGATGCTGGGGCATGTAGTATTGTTTTCCAACCTATAACTTTTAACCTATGAGTTTGAGTTAAATGCATTTCTTGTATACAGCATATTGTTGGATTTTGCTTCCTTATCCACTCTGCCAGTCCATTTCCTTTAATTGGAGAACTGAGTCCATTTACATTGATGGTTATGATTGAAATGTATTGACTTATGACTGACATGTCTTACTTACTGCTGTTTACTCCTTTTTCTCCTGTTTAATTGGTTGCCCTATTTGAGTGTGTTCTTTCTGGTCTCATTTGTAGAGTTCAGGTCATTTTGGTCTCTCTCTAAAATATCTCTTAGTAGTCTGTGTAGGGTTGGCTTTGACATCATGAAATTCTTCAGTTGTTCCTTGTTGTGGAAGTATTTCACTTCTCCCTCATATGTGAAAGACAGTTTTGCAAGATATAACAGTCTGGGCTGGAATTTGTTTTCATGGAGGACTTGAAGCACTCTGCTCCATGCTCTTCTTGACTTTATGATTTGTGAAGAGAAATCTGCTGTTATTCTCACGGGTTTTCCTTTATATGCGATCTCTTTCTTTTCTCTAGTGGCCAGCATGACATGGGATATCTGGGATCAAACCCCAGTCCACGTGCTTGCCTACACAGGCACTAAGTCTGCTGAGCTATGTCACTGGCCCAGGAATAGATCTTTCAAAATATTTTCAGTTTTGGTGTCCACTAAAAATTTAAGAAAATGAGCATCATTCCAGTACTAGTAAACATTTTTTAAAAGGTGTTTAAGAAAAAAAAACAAAAAACCTGCTTTATTTATGTTATAGCCAGCTCAGCTTGCCCTGGGGGTGGGGCTGGCACAGCATGTGGTGCTGGGGATAGAACCACAGTCCCTGCAATTGTCTAAGCTTGCCTAAGCACCACTGAGCTATCTCACCGGCCCTAAAAAGGTGTTATAATATGCACACCTTCCTACAATTGGCCATAAAATTATTTTTGACATATTAACATGAAACCCCGTCAATTGAGAATCCTGCCTTTTAGCATTCTATTTTCAAAAGATCTGAAAAACCAGAAGACAAAGCCCCCTATCTTTTCAACTCCTCCTTCTCAACTACATTACCATTCCTTGAACAGAACATCAAATCCTAAGGCAATAGCACTAACTGAATACACCCAAGGACTTACATTTTTATGCATGATTACAATGTATTGTGTTTAGTGATAAGACTTGTAATGTCTAAGAAAGACTTGCAAACTTTACAATGAAAGGAAAATTAACAAACAAAAAAAGATCAAATAATCCAAATTAACATGGCAAACAGCAAAAACTGCAGTCAAAGGAGAACCAGTTATTGAGCAATCCTAGAACTCTGAAGCTAGCATGGAAGATGTGGAAAGAGCAAGAAAATGAAGACCTCCTTTAGATGAACAGTAATCACCTGCACAGCTGGGGTGTGGGACACTCTAAGAATGTCAGCAGTTCCCTTACAAAATGCAGGATTATTACCCCTTAGCTCTAGTAAGTCACAACTCATTTAATAATTTAATGTATACCAGATGCCTCCTAGGTACATAATACTAGGTTTAGGTGTCTAGGGTTACAATAATTAGATCGGGCTCTTGCCCTCAAAAAAGCTTACAATCTAGCCAGTTGTGGTAGGACACACCTGTAATGACAGTATTTAGGAGGCTGAGAAAGGTAAACTGCAACAAGCTCAAGGCCAGCATAAGCAACATAGTGAGGTCAACAGGAACTATTATAGAGCTTGTCCCTTAGAATAAGTAATTTGTTAAAAACCTATAATCTATTAAAAGTTATAATACTCTTATTTTGTAACAGTTCATGTTTATTTCATAATAAACCACTAGGACTACTGCAAATTTGAGGACAGCCTGGGCTACAAAGTGAGCTCAAGTCTAGCATGAACTACATAGCAAAACCCTGTCTTGAAAAGGCAAAAAAAAAAGCATCCTTAGCATGCAAAGAGCTAAGAATACTGCTAACAGTACTCAAAAGACAACCTTCAAAATTTAAACTTAAGAAAATATACTTTCAATATTATCAGAACTGAGATAAAAGAGGAACTTTAGAACAGACTTTTGTCTTTTGTCTTTTTGAGACAGTGTCTTGCTATGCTGTTCAGACTGGCCTTGAGCTAGCTTTTCTTTTCGAGGCTGGTCCTGAACTCACATCAATCCTCCTGCCTCGGCCTCCCAAACGCTGGGATTACAGGCGTGCGCTTCCACACCCAGGTTAGAATAGATTTTCAAAATGACAATACAACTGGATTCCACTATAAAACAATGGGTATAAACAGATCATATCAGAAATTCAGAAGGGACTAGTTTTTGTGAAATCAAATTCAACGCAATCAAAAAATAAATTCACAACTTTAATGATCTCCAGAGTCATTAAAAATAAACATTTAATCTATCTATCCCTCCTGCTCCAATTACCCCATGACAAAGCCCTGCTGCTTCCCAGATTGGCCCAGGTAGCTGGACTACAGGTGCACATCACTGTAACCAACTTGATCTGAATCAGTTTTTTGTTTTTTGCTTTTGCGGGACCAGGGATTGAACTTCAGGCCCTTGAGCTTGCCAAGCAAGCTCTTATTCTACTGAGCTATTTCTCCAGCCTCAAGTTGATTGAAGTGAAATGAGAAATTATCTTTTGAGTATGTATATGATTTTTAAATATTCATTAACTGAATTATTATTTATTTCCAAAACAGCAATGAGTTTCCAAATAAAAATTTTTATCACTGATTTTTTTGACCATCAACTGAGAACCAATCACCCCAGGGCCTCGCATTTGGTAGTACTTTTAGCACTGAGCTACACCTCCTGCCATTTTTATTTTTATTTTGAAACAGGGTCTCACTAAGTTGCCCAGACTCTTCAGAATCTTATGACACTCTTGCCTGTCTCCCAAGCAGGTCAGTTTATATGTGTGTGCCACCATATCAAGTTTGTCCAGGATTTAAACAGTAAGTACTTATGAAACACTGCTCTTGGGGAGGGGGCATAATAGCACAGAATAGCTTAGATTAATATAAGGCAACCCAGATTAATTGAAAGTAAATAAACATACATGTTTATACAGATAAATGAGAGTAGCTCATTCAGGGAGAAAAACATAAGCATTGAACAAATGAAACCAAAATTTTAAAAAATTTTATAGTTAACAACAGGATAACAGGAACCAAGAAGAATCAGTAATCAAATACCGCTTTTTTTAAGGGTAAATTCAAGGGCTAGGGATATGGCTTAGGGATAAAGCACTTGATGCAATACACAAAGTCCTAGGAGGCAGATCTGAGACAGAACACAAGAAAGGCAACCAACACTCTCCAGGAAGTACTTTTGATTTTCCTTCTCAGCACCCCCAGTGCCTTGCAGCCAGACCAGCTGCCCCAGGCACCACGAGACATTTAACTTCAGCAAGCTTCAGATGTGGCCCTTCACCATCTAGCTGACTCTAATCCTCTGCAGCACTCCTCAATTAGGTTATTAACAAAGGGCCCTTCCCTCCCCTATGATCATAGAAAGTCTGATACTGCATATAGGTGCACTTGCTTTTTTCTATTTAGACATCCTGCCCACGTTCTCAGTCGGTCAGTTAATGTACAAACAGTTCACCCTTATACTGATAACTGCTGGCATTTAAAGCTCCGACTATTAACACTAAAAAAACTAAGCTTTGCCAATTCACATTTTCTAAACAAAATCAGCAACACCCCTCACCCTGGAAGCCTGTACAGGGACGGACCTGCCTCTTTACAGAAGAGGGAAGACTACAATGATAGTTATGAGCAATGGAAAGAGTAAAGAACCAGCCCATGTCCAATTTCCATCTTACAACTAAAGACTCACACCAACTGACAACAGATCCTTAACCTTGAAAAACTCCAACTATTTAAATTTTTAAAAAGAGGCAAGTTATACTGTAACATATGAATTTTAATACTGTATGTTAAACTCACACAGGCACAGCTTCACAACTTCATAATAGATAATATGAAGTTCAATCTTATGTTCTGTCTCAGATCTGCCTCCTAGGACTTTGTATATTGCATCAATGAATCCTCATTGAGCATTTCCTGTATATAAAGAACTACACTAATCTATACTCTATTAACAGATGAGGAAAATGAGACATCAATGAATTGATTAACCAACCAAAATTACACGTGCAGTTAAGGTTGGTATTGTACTGGAATTCAAATCCAAGTAGGATTTTTTCTCTCTTCCTTCTTTTTTAGTACTCAGTGTTGACTCAGGGCCTCAACCATGCTAGACAATACTATAACCACTTAATACCATCTCTAGTACTTTTAGAAATTTATTTTGGATCAAGGTCTTAGGAAGGAAGGGAAGGAGGGAGGGAGGGAGGGAGGGAGGGAGGCACTCTACCATGAGCTATATCCTCTGGCCGCGTGACGACAGATTTTTTTTTTTTTTTTTAAAGACTGTATTTATGTTATGGCCAGCTCAGCCTGCCCTGGGGGTGGGGCTGATGCAGCATGTGGTGCCGGGGATTGAACCGTGGTATCTGTGGTTGCCTAAGCAGGCACTTTAGACCACTGAGCCATCTCACCGGCCCGATGACAGATTTTTAAAATTGATGCTACAACATAAAGCTACTAATTCAAATGAAATAAGCCAATTACAGAAGGGCAAATTCATGGAAGCAGAAAGTGCAATGGTGGTTTCAGAGAACAGGCAGTAGGAAAATGAGGAATTATTCTTTAACCAATATAACTTCAATCATGCAAAGCAAAAAAGTTTTAAGAGATCTGTACAAGATTGAAATTACAATTACCAAGACTATATGCTTAAAAAATTTTTGTAGTGTTTGCCATGTTACTTAACACAATAAATTTCTAAAGCCATGTTATACACAAAGAGAGACTATTGTACTTTTCTTTTTCTAATCTTGCCTTTTTTTCTTTTTTTGGCTAAAACCTGTACTATGAATAAAAGCACTGACAGCTGGCATCCCTATATTACTCCTCATCTTGGGAAGAACACTTTGAAGCTTTCATCAATAATTACAATGCTTTTGCTATGGGTTTTTCACAACATGGTCTTCATCATGTTGAGGATGTTTCCTTTTGCTATTATTGAAATCATGTGGAAAATTTTGAATTTTGTTATGTGCTCTTTCTTTTTTTTCCCCAGAGTGGCGCCAGGTTTATTGGCACTGCCTCTAGAAGAAGGTGTCGGGCCTCTTGGTGGTGAAGCGAGGCTTGTGCTGGCGACACAGGACCCAGTGGAGCAGCGGGAACTTGATCTTGGAATCATGGAACAGCTTGGCTGCAGGCCAGTGGCAATTACTGGCCGCAATCTCCTCCACCTTCGTGATCTGGATGGAGTGGGTGTGGGCATGGTGCCAGGTGCCCATGTCGCGGTAGCACTGGGTGACAGCACCAGCTGTGGTCGGGTCCCAGTACTCCTGGTACATGTTGTGTGTGCCGCTGCACGAGTCATAGCGCAGCCAGATGCCGAAGTTCTTCACCCACAGCATAGACTTCTCAAACACTTGCCCACAGTAGACAATCTCCCCTGAGGATTTCTTCATCTTCTTCAGCTGCGACATGAAGTACCAGAAACAGGACTTGGCGACCACATCGTTGGGTGCGAAAATCCGCATGTGGTAGAGGGGTGGTGTGTGGCACTTTGGGGTGGGTAGGCAGTGCCCTACCACCTTGTATTCCCAGAGTGTGCCCGAGGCCTTCATGGCGCTCCCTTCTCGTTTGCAGCCACCCATGAAAGATATGTGCTCTTTCACTTGAGATGAACAAATGGTTTTCTTCCTTCATTCTATTAAGATGGTATATTTATGATATTGAATTATTTTCATATGCTGAGCAGTTCTTGAATGGGTTTCATTTGATTATCTTTTCCTAGAAAAAAAAATTTAAAAGCCAGGAAACAAAACATATCCTTTTTCCAACAAGTGGCAAAATTTTGGTAAGAAAGATACTGCTTACCTATATTATAATGTGGAAATACCTGTTTTATTTCAGACTCCTGAGTAGTAAAGAGTAGTAAAATACTATTACTATGTATTATTTTCTTTTTTTTTTTTTTAAAGATTTATTTATTTATTTATTGTTTCACAACCTTTGCTTGTTTATTCACTCATTTTTATGGCCGGCTCAGCCCGCCCTGAGGGCAGGGCTGGCACAGCATGTGGTGCCCGGGGATCGAACCGCGGTCCCTGAAGCCACCCAAGCTTTCCCAAGCAGGCGCTTTAAACCACTGAGCCATTCTGCCGGGCCCCTATGTATTATTTTCAATTATGCACATTCCACCAATTTGTCATTTGGCCAGTTTGCCAAACACATTCATAATGGCGCCATAATTAGTATGCCTCACTGCCAGGCATCTTGAACCACAAGTGGCACATAGATGATAGCCCACACATGACTGCATTGCCTGATGGGACAGTTATGCATGTATTACTTGCTGGGGGTTCAAGCTAGCTGGAATGTGTTCCAAATGCAAATACTGCTCTAGACTTTGTATACAGGTCATTCAATGTTTTCTGGTTTTTGTTTTTTTGCAAGACCAAGGTTCAAACTCACAACCTTGCACTTGCCAGGCAGGCACCTGTGCCACGGAGCTATCTCCCTGGCCCATGCAGGTCATTCAAGGTTGATCTGCAGAAAATAACCTAGACTAGAAATTATTGCTTAACCACTACCAAGAGAAGCCAGGTATGGTGGCACACACCTGTTATCCCAATACTTAGAGGAGGCTGAGGCAGGAAGATCCCTGTGAGGTCAGCCTGAGATACATAATTAAGTTCAAGGACAACTTGGACGACATAATGAGACCCTATCTATCTGGGGGACAAAAAAAAAAAAACTCCAAGCAAGCAGCCAGTTTGGCTTTTATTTTCATTGTCCTTCTTTTCACAACTAAGCTTACAGCTCTGGTTCAAATCTGAGTTTCACTTTCCCTCCATGGATGGTGAAAATCTGGTCTCTCTTACTATTTGTGATGAGAGCTGGGTGTAGTAGCACATGTCTGTAACAAAAGCATTTGAGAGACTGGGGCAGGAAGCTTCTCAAGGGCACAAGGCCAGCATAGGCTACACAGTGAGATCGAGGCCATCCTGAACTTATATTGTGAGAGCACTTAAAAAGAAACAAAAGCATCCAAATTGTCATGGAAGAAGTAAAACTGTACTTATACTGAACATGGTCTTATATAAACAAAACCCTAAGCAACCTATTAAAACTAGTTAAGTGCAACAAAGTTGTGAGATATCAGGTCATTATATAAAAACTGTATTTTATATACTTGCAATAAGCAATCTAAAAATGATATTAAAAATCAATTTCAGGGGCCTGGCAGAAAGGCTCAATGGTCTAAAGCACCTGCTTAGGAAAGCTTAGGTGGCTGCAGGGACCGTGGTTGGATCCCCGGCACCACATGCTGCGCCAGCCCTGCCCTCAGGGTAGGCTGAGCCAGACACAAAAATAAACAAACAAACAAACGAAGTTATGAAACAAGAAAAAATAAATAATAAATAAAAATCAATTTCAGGGCTGGTGAGATAGCTCAGCAGGCTAAGCACCTGCTTGGGCAAGCACAGGGACCAGCACTACATACCCCACCAGCTGCGGCAGCCCCACCCGCATGCACACTGAGCGGCCACCAAGGCCAGGCATGGTTACACAGGCTGCCTGTAATCTCAGTAGTGGGAGGCTGAAAACTGGAAGACCAACTCTGAGTCTGAGCTGCATAGTGAGACCCTATACCAAATACATTAAAAAAAAATTTTTTTTTTCAAACTGGGTGTGGTGACTTTTGCCTGTGATCCCAACATTCAGGAGGCTAAAGCAGGAGGATCTAGTGAATTCAAGGCCAGACTAAACTACATAATCTTTCAAAGCCAGACTGAACTAGGCAGTGATACCTTATCTCAAACTTTGAAACCAAAAAAAAATTTCAATACCAGTCACAATATCAAAAGAATGAATATGAAATAAATTTAACAAAAGCATAAAACATACTCAGAAAAACCCAAGGCACTGTGGAACATAATGAAAAAACATCGTATACATGTGGAAGGCAAGGTTTAAAACTATCTTGATGACAACAGTCTACCAGCTACAGATTCAAGGCAGTTTTTATTAGAATCCTACCTGTGTAGAAACTGACGTTTATTCTAAAATTCATATGGAATTAAATCCAAAATTGCCAAAACAACAAAATGGCCAAAGCAAAGTTAGAGCACTAACTTGTCCCCATTTCAAAATTTACTACAACACAACGATTTTCAGAACAGTGCTGCATTATATACAAACATACAAATCAATAGAAAAGAGTTAAGAGTTAGAAATAAGCTTTTATCTATATTAGGTGATTTTTGGCAAGCTGGCCAAGACTATTCAATATTCAAAAACAGTCTTTTCAACAACTGATATTGGGACAGACACTGCAACACAAGCAAAGAGATCTATAAAAACAAGAATGAAGTTAAACCTTTACCTCATACCTATATACAAATTAATTGAAAGTAGATCAAAAGGCTAGATATATTAGCTGAAATTATAAAACTCTTAGAAGAAAGCAAAAATAAGTCTGCATGACCTAATTTACAAAAGGATTTCTAGATATGACACCAGAGACTCAAGTAACAAAAGACCAAAAAATAGAAAGTCAAGTTTCATTAAAACTAAAAGTGCTGGGGCCTGGCAGGATGGCTCAGTGGTCTGAAACGCCTGCTTGGGAAAGCTTGGGTGGCTTCAGGGACCACGGTTCCCTGTGCCAGCCCTGCCCTCAGGGTAGGCTGAGCCGGCCATAAAAATGAGTGAATAAGCAAACAAAGGTTCTGAAACAAGAAAAAAATAAATGAATAAAATAAAAAATTCTTTAAAAAAAAAAACTAAAAGTGCTTTAGAGGACACTATCAAGAAAGTAAGGCAGACATGATGACATGCTCCTGTAATCTCAACATTTGGAAGGCTGAGGCAAGAGATTAGGGCCCTGTGTGGAGAGAGGGGAGAGGGGAGAGGGCAGAGGGCAGAGGGCAGAGGGCAGAGGGGAGAGGGGACAGGGAGGAAGGGAGAAATTTAAAAACATTCCATAGGATGGGAGAGGTATATTCAATCCTGTATTTGTTGGTGAAAATACAAACTTGTGTGGCTGCCTTAGAAAGCAGCCAGCAGTCTCTTCAATAGTTAAACATGAAGTTTGCATATGATATATACCTGCATAAATGAAAACACATATTCCCACAAAAAATTGTACATGAATGTTTATAGCAGCATCATTCTTCAGAATAACCAAAAAATTCCAACACAAATGTCCTCAATGGACAAATGAGTAAACAAAATGTGTCCCATACTAATACAATGGAAAACCATTTAGCTTCAAAAAAGGAATTACTGATACAATTTAGATACATCTCTCAAAAATACTATGGAATGGAATAAGTCACAATAGTGTATATACTACCTACCTAATTCCATTCATAAATTGAGAATAAAGAAATCTACAGATATAGAAAATAGGTTATTGGGTTTTTTTTTAGGGCTACACAAAACAAAAGCTAAGGGGTGTAAGATTTCACTTGGAAGTAATAAAAATGCTCTCAAATTGACTGAGGTTGCCTGGTAAGCACAAGGCCCTGAGTTCGATCTCCAGTACCACATACACACAAAAAAATTGAGGTGATGTTTGCAATATGAATGAGTGGATTTTTATTTTTAACACTGAACTATATATTTTACATAGGTAAACTGATATTAACTTCATCCCCAACAAAACTTTAAAAATTAAAAAAAATTTTAATCTTTATTTATTGGGTACAGAGTTTTGCTACACAGCTCAGACTTTTAATGATCCTCCTGTCTCAGCCTCCCCAGCATTGAGATTATAAGGGTGCACCCTACATCCAGTTTCAGCATGTCATAGCTGCATGAAGTACCAAGAATTGAATCCAGGTCCTTGAGCTTCTAGGCAGGCACTCAGACCACCAAGCTATCTCAGACAAAAAGAGAAGTTTTTTAAAAACAAACTCAAGGGCAAAAATCTCAGTCTTTTTTTCTTTTATTTATGTGTAAGACAAGATCTCACTATGTAGTGCAGATTGGCCTTGAGCTCAGTATATAGCCCCAGGCTGGGCTCAAATCATGGCAATCCACCTGCATCAGCCTCCCAAGTGCTGGGATTACAGGCAAGAGTCACCATTCTCAGCCCTCAAAGCCTCTTAACAAACATCTTTTTGCTGCTGTATATTTTTGGTTTGTGCAGTATGGGGATCAAACCCAAGGCCTCTTAAAAGCTAGGCATGTGCTTTACCACTAGGCTATATGCTCAACCTTAGGAATTAAAAATTTTTAACATTTTATAAATTCAGGCCTTCCAGAACTGTCTAAAGTGTCTCATGGATCACATTTTTAACTATCAATACACGTTTCAAGTGCATATTCATTGCAAGTGAATATATGTAATTTTAAAACCACAACTAAAAATCAACTCAGTAAATTCACAATTTGTACATCATACTTTACCCTTTATCTGGTTTCAAAAAAAAAAAAAAAAAAAAAAAAAAAAAACCTGGCATCTGAGATCATAATAAATCACTGAGCTTACATATCCTCCAGTTTCTCTTATAAAAGAAACCCAAAATGAAAATAAAGAGTTAAATAAAGATAGAAAATAGAAAACAGGGAAATAGTTATTTTACAAATGGGAAGGGAACTGAGATGGAAGGAAGTGGGAGGGAAATAAAGAGAAGAGGAAGTAAAAAGAATTAAACTGTCTTATGGACAGAGACCATAACAAATATAACTAGCAATACAAACATAACTATGAAACATTTTTAAAATTACACTAAAAAGGAAACTATAACTCATACCTAAAATATTTAATTCAGGTATAAGTATCCAAGTCATGTCATTATGAAGTTTTTCTTATGAAGTAAGCCCTATCTACCTTCATCTATGGTCACTGGCACTCCCAGATTCCTGTGCTAAGGCAGAAATTAGTCATAAAAAGCTGTGGGCGTGCAAAGGAGAAAATTTGCCAAGCACAAAGACAAACCAGAACATGTCACACAAGTACGGTTCAATGGTAAGTTCCTGAACTGTTTTAAAATGCCAGATGGTCCAGGATCCGCCCCCAGATCTTACAAGGCCATGTGTTAAGAGTATGCCAGGAAAAGAAAAAGAACAGAATACAAAGAACAAAATAATTAAAAACATAATAATAACAAAAATATTATTTAAAAAAAAGAACAAAAAAGAATTAGAGAATTGGGCATTGGTGGTGTGCGCTTATATTCCCAGTGCATTGGAGGCTGAAAACAGGAGGATCACTACAAGTCCAATCTCCATAGTGAGACCCTGTAGATTCTGTAGACTTTAATGTACTAAATATATGTTTTTTTAAAAAATGAAAGCAACAGGGGCTGGGGAGATAGCTCTGAGGCACAAGTGCCTGCTGGGCAAGTGCAAGGTCGTGAGTTTGAAACCTGGTCCCACAAAAAAAAATAAAATAAAATAAAAATGAAAGCAACACAGACTGTAAAGATTAAAACTATGCACAAACTTAATTATTTTAATCTTCAAGCTCACAACTTCAATAGCAACTGTCAAGTGATAAGTGACAAACTTTAAGTGATCTTTACAACCAAATTAAATATGTCCAGTTTAATTCCTTCAAAACAGTAGATCTAAAGTTACTGTTCCTGAATAAATTATTGTTGTGTATGCAATTCAAAATCTTATAAAATACAAAGTAAGAAAGTCACTCAAGTTTGGTTTCAAAGTACAAAAGAATGCACAAAAAAAGAATTCAGTTACACAATAAGTACCACATACAACTACACAAAAGAATTCATGAAGTGATATTTCAAAGGTCATTTGCAATAGTATTAAGTTCATATATACATATATATATTTATGTATATATACACACATACATACATAAGCATAAGTAAACTATATAGTACTCAATGGCTATATATTCTACTTATTTCTTTGTTACAGGGTCTCAATACACACAGCTCAAGACTCACAGTGATCCTCCTGTCTCAGCGTCCCTGGTGCTGGGATTATAGTCATACACCACCACGCCCAGTTTCTGGGCCAGCCCAGCATGCAGTATTGGGGATCAAAACCGGTCCTTGCATTTGCCAGGCAGGTGTTTAGACCACTGAGCTATCTCTCCAGCCTCAATAACTATATTCTAAAGATAACAAAAAGATGACCAGTTGGGGATGCCTGTAATCCCAATCTCAGGAGGCTAAAGCAGGAGGATTACCTGAATTCAAGGCCAGTCTAGACTGAGTTGAAGGACAGCCTGAACTATATAGTAATACTCTAGTTTCTCTTCAGATCACACAAATCTTTCACCTTTTACTAAGCTACACAGTGAGATTTTAAAAAGAAAAGAAAAAGAAAACAAATGTCTATGAAGACTACACAGGAATAAACCCATAAAATTAAGAAAACAGGGACATTGCTCAGTAACATAAGCACCTGCCTGGCAAGTGTATTGTCCCAAGTTCAACGCCTGGTATCAAATACAGAAAACAATATAAAATTATACATACATATTCATATGTGAGAGCTGGGGAGATAGCTCAGTAAAATAAGCGCTTCCCTGGCAAGCACAAGGGCCTGAGTTCAAATCCCAGTTGGGGTGGGGGGGGGGGATATTCATATGTGAATGAGATTACAACCACTTTGAAACGTATATACATGGAAAAAAGGTACAATGAATTGTGATTAGTAATCTTATTTTTTCTGCATATTCCAATTTTTTTAAAATAAGTACAATTTTAGAAATGAGGAACAATAATAAGAATGTGTGGGCTGGGTGTGGTGGTTCATGTCTGTAATTATAGCATTTGATCAAGGCCATCCCTGAGTTGCAAGCCATTCTGGGCTACATAAACAAATGCAAGGCTATACTACATAGTGAGACCCTGGGGGGAAAAGGAAGGAAGGAAGGAAGGGAGGGAGGGAGGGAGGGAGGGAGGGATTAGTAAGTCTCAATAATAATAAAAACAATTCTATTTACTGAATTTGTTCCATATCAACGATATACAGTCAGCCCTTGGTATTTCTGAGGGATTGATTCTAAAATGCCTTAGAAGCTGAGCATGGTGGCACATGCTCACAATCCCAGCACTTGGGAGGCTTAGGCAGGAGGATCTGTGTGAGTTTGAGACCAGCCTGGACTACAAAAGTGAGCTCAAGGGCAGCCTGAACTGCATAGCAAGACCTTATCTCAAAAAGTCTAAATAAATAAATAAATAAATAAATAAATAAATAAATTTTAAAAATGCCCTAGAGATTTCAAAACATACAGATGCTCTCTAATCCATTTACAAAATGATGCAGTATTTGCATACAGCCTGTATACAATCTGATATACACTTTAAATCATCTCTAGGTTACTTACAGTACCTAACACAATGTAAATGATATAAAAACAGCTGTTATACAGCTGTGTAAGGAATGACAAAGAAAAGCATCTGTACATGTTCAAGACAGATGCATTTAAGTATTTTTAATCCACAGTTGGCTGAATCTATGGATGCAAAAATCGCAGATATAGAGTCAACTGTATATACATTAAATACAGGAAATAGAAATTTAGAAAATTTAAGTAATTTTGTTATTAGCCCTACACAGTACAATTGGCAAAGCACAGAACTTAAATCCAAGTCTGTCTTAGTACTAAATCCAATGTCCTTTTCATTATTTAAAACTTGTTTTTTCCCTTAAAGAGATTAAAAGCTATTTCAGTTAAGTACCATGCTCTTACTCTCATTGTATGTCAAGCCTAACACCATAGTGACACAGAAGAAGCATTCAGTAAATGTGTTATGAAATAAGGGCCAGGTATAGTAGTACACAACTGTAATGTAAGCACCCAGGAGACTGAGGCAAGAGAATCACTGAGAGTCTGAGACCTACTTGGGCTACTACAAGTGAGCTCAAGGCCAACCTGAACTGCATGAAAAGACCCTGTCTCAAAAAATAAAATAAAGGACTGGGGAGACAGCTCAGCAGTCTAAGAGCACTGCCTGACAAATGCAAGGCTCTGGGTTCAAACCCTAGCACCACACACTGTGTCAGGCCCAGAACCCCAGGTGCGTCATGCCAGCCTCCTGCTGAGACAAGAGGATCACTAAGTCTGAACTACATATTGAGACCCTGAAAATAATAAATAAATAGTGAGCAAAAGCGAAACAGACAAGAGTCAACTAGCAGTATCTGAAGCATCTTTTAATGTATTTTTACCCCAGGCTGGACTTAGAACTTGAGGTCACAGTCTCACCCTTCTGAGTAGTTGGAATAGGTTTCCTACTTTAACATATACAGCATGTTATATCTGTGTTGTACCTAGAGAATACAGAATGAAATGAAGTTATCAATAGTCATTAGTTTCAGTGATCAGTGAAAATTTCTTTCTACCAGTGTCAGCGACTTTCTGCTATGGTAAGTACCACAACCAAAAAAGGATGGAAATAACACACTGGAGTACCATGTAAGTAGCCAGTTATTATGATGGAACTTTTTATTTATTTTTTTTTAATTATGGCTGGCTCAGCCTGCCCTGGGGGTGGGGGTGGGGCTGGCACAGCACATGGTGCCAGGTATAGAACTGTGGTCCCTGAGGTTGCCTAAGCTTTCCTAAGCAGGTGCTCTAGACCATTGAACCATATGATGAAACTTTTGATGGTAATTTACTTTTAATTTTTAAATTATTTTACAATATCCACATTTGACAATGTATACATATTATAAATCCTTGGTATTCAAGTGAACATTTCATAAAAATTAACTTGCTAACTAATTGTTAAACTAAGACATTCTAATACCAAAACCCAAAATCTGAGCCATTGTGGTGGTGCATGCCGTAATCCCAGCACTCAGGAGGCAGAGGCAGGAGAATCACTGTGAATTCAAGGCAAACCTGCTATACTACATATCAAGACCCTGTCTGTCTTTCTGTCTGTCTGTCTCTATGTCTGTCTGTCTGTCTGTCTATCTCTATGTCTGTCTTGTCTGTCTCTCTTTCTCTGTCTCCCCACCCCTGACACAAAATCTGTAATTATTTTACGTTAAGTCTCAAAACTGTTATCTGGAGCATTGCAAATTTTTTATATTCATTAATTCCAGACTCTACTTAATGAAACAGTTTCCAGACTAACCTAAACAAGCTTAGACTTCAGCAATAAATTCCTAAAGGTTGCAAAAAGTAAAACTACCCTTTATTACTATAAAAAAAAAAGGTTCCACTATATGATGGCCAGCCAGATAGCTCAGCGGACTAAAGCATCTGCTTAGGCAGAGCACAGTGGCCAGAGTTTAACTGCCAGCATGCTGTGCTGACTCCACCCCCAGAGCACACCGAGACTGCAGTTGAGACTTGAGACTGCAGTGCACCTGTAATCCCAGCGCTTGGGAGGCTGAAAACTGGAGAATCACTACATGTTTGATCTGTGTAGTGAGTCCCTATAGACCCTGTCCTAAACACATTTTTTAAAAAAAAAATGTTCCACTATATAGCAACTTGGTTCAACAACCACTTTCTATAGATGTTGTCTCTATAATGATAAATTTCTTTTCCCATAAGATGCCATAGCCTAGAACACATGCTCAGTTATTAATAAAAACTGGTATTATAACAATCAGTTTTATCAAGCCACGCTTTTTTTTAATGTTGTCTGATATTTCTTTTTTTTTTTTTTTTTTTTTTTATTTTTTTTTTTTTTTTTTTTTTTTTTTTTTTTTTTTTTTTTTTTTTTTTTTTTTTTTAGAATTATTTATTTATTTTTCTTGTTTCAGAACCTTTGTTTGTTTATTTACTTATTTTTATGGCCGGCTTAGCCTGCCCTGAGGGCAGAAGTGGCACAGCATATGGTGCTGGGGATCAAACCGCGGTCCCTGCAGCCACCTAAGCTTTCCTAAGCAGGCGCTTTACATCACTGAGCCATCCTGCCAGGCCCCTACCAAGTCACTCTTTTTTTTTTATTTCTGCCAGAACCACTTTAACCTTAAAAATACAGTCTCAAGCAGGGCATGATGGCACATACTGTCTATAATTCTAGCTATTCAGGAGACTGAAGCAGGAAGATCACAAGGTTGAGGGTAGCCTAGCAACTTAGTAAACCCTGTCTCAAAATAAAATTTGAAAAGGACTGAGTTCAATTGCCAATACTTTAAAACAAACAAACAAAAAAAAAAAAGGCTGGAAGCATGGCATGGGAATGGTACACATCTGTAGTCTCAGCTACCCAGCAGGGTGAGGCACAGAGGATAGCCTAAGCCCAGAAATTCAGAAATTCAAGACGACCAGCCTCCAGAACATAGCAAGAACATGTTGAAATAAATAAAAAGTAAAGATACATTCAATTTGTATGTGTTAAGACTACATAGATTTGAAGACCGCCGTGGGCCTGCCAGAAACTCACTCAACCCAGCAAGACATGTAAAAGAATATTCACAGAGACCAGGGAGATAGCTCAATGGCTTAAGTGCCTACCTGACAAGTACAAGATCCTTATTTCAATCCCCTGTTCCATAAAAAGAAAAGAAAATATTCATATAGGGGCCAGGGATTTAGTTCAGTGGCACAACATCTACCTAGCTCACATGAAGTACTGAGTTCAACTCTTAGTACCATCCCTCAAAAAGCAAGAATATTTACACTCCTGATTAAAACCACCATAAATTTCCATTTTGAGCTGACTAAAGTACATGTATGTTTAAGAATACCCTGAAGTTCAAAAAAAAAAAAGAGGAAGTTGGGCATGACAGCACACACTGTAATTCTAGCACTTGGGAAGCTGAGGCAAGAGTGTTATTTTGAGTTTGAGGCCAGCCTGAACTATATAGCGAGACCCTGTCTCAAAAATAAACAGAAATAGGGGCTGGGGAGATAGCTCCGAGGCACAAGTGCCTGCTGGGCAAGTGCAAGGTCGTGAGTTCGAACCCTGGTCCCACAAAAATAAATAAATAAATAAATAAATAAACAGAAATAGTAATAATGAGGAAGGTTCACATATGATAACCAAAAAAGCCTCCTAGATCAAATAAGCCAAAATATTGAGATAAAATGTAAAACAATAAGAGGTTTACTCAAAAGAAAAAAATATAAATACTAACAATTACAGAAAATATACAAAACTGACAATGGCTGGCTGCTTCTGGGAAAGGGACTCAAGCCCTTGAGAAGCATGGCTTTTCACTAGTATTATTTGATTTTTTAAAAACATACATTCATGCTGGCTGTTTTATTTCTGACTATAAAACAAGTTGCAAATTCTGAACCTCCATATTCTCCAATATGAAAGGATGATAATAACAACCTAGTTCACTGGTCATCCTAAAGATCAAATGAAAGATCATAAAATGTTTTGTAAATTATAAAGTAGCACACAAAATTATAAATTAATCATCTATTTTGATCCTCCAAACCAATTATAATTATTATTCCTCTGATCATTTGTCTAAACTCAAAGATGAGAATGTTTAAAATAAAACCTAAGGGCCCGGTGGGATGGCTCAGTGGTCTAAAGCGCCTGCTAGGGGAAACTTGGGCAGCTTCAGGGACCGCGGTTCGATCCCCGGCACCACATGCTGTGCCAGCCCTGCCCTCGGGGTGGGCTGAGCCGGCCATAAAAAATGAGTGAATAAACAAACAAAGGTTCTGAAACAAGAAAAAAATAATAAATAAATTAAAAAGAATAAATCTTTAAAAAAAAAATAAAAAATAAAAAATAAAAAATAAAATAAAACCTACGAGTAGACTTAATCTTGGAATACAGTTTTACTTTAACAGTTACTAGTCTTGATGTAAGTGAATAAATTTTCAGCTGGCCATGAAAATCGGCCACTTGTAAACCCAGCACTCTGAGAAGCGAGAGCAGGAGGATCACAAGTTTGAGCCCAACATCCAACATAGGCAACTAGCCACACAGGGAAACCTAGTCTCAAACTTTAAAAAGATATGGGGATATGGTACAATGCAAAGGTCCTGTGTTCAATTTTTTTTTTTTTTTTTTTTTTGGTTTCTCAGTACAGGGTCTCACTACACAGATCAGACTCATAGTGGTCCTCTTGTTTTCAGCCTCCAAAGTGCTTCAATTCTTAATACCATTTTTTAAAAAAGATAGTTAAGTGAGGCATACCTGTAATCCCATACTTGGAGGGCAGGAGTATCGCTCTGAATTAAAAACAGCATAAATTGCCATTTTGAGCAGACTAGGTAATAAATTAAGTACACATATCTACAAGAATACCCTGAATTTTTATAAGACAAGCAAGCCTCGGTCACACAGTGTAGTATTGTCTCAAAAAATAAATATTTTCAAAAATGTTGACTTATAGAAATGCTAACTAAGTCAGTTGACTCTATAAGGAATGTATGCTCACTGCTGAGAAAAGGTAAACAGAAATCACAATCATGCTATTATAAAATCTTTGTGTTTCCTTTTTCTCTTCTAGTATTCTATGTATGTTTAATGAGTTAGATTATTTGACTAAATAGTTTCCCTTTACTGTAATACAGCATTCCTCAGACTAATAAAAACTCCTAGTAAATATTTTTAATGTAATTTTAATGAAGGAGTATTTTGCTGATAAGGATAAGTGTGTTTTGTTTGCAGTACAGGGATTGAATTCAGGACCTTGCTCTTGCCAGGTAAGCACATACTCTATTGAGCTATCTCCCTGGCCCCTAGGATATAAGTGTTTTAAAGCAAAATTCCAGCATACAGGTTTGACTAATACACTCGGCCTTTTGTTTATTATTTTCTACAAATTCTCTTACTAACTAGATCCATCAAGCCATTTTCTTGCCCTCTGGTTTTCAGGGTTGCAATTTTTTTCAATCCCAAAACTCACCTAAAAAAGAGAAATGTATGAAGTATTCTTATATCTTGAAAAGTAAACACTCTACACCAGTGGTGTCCAACTGCAGGAGGCTACTGTATCACTGAAGTTCTACAAGGTTCACCATCACCTTCCCAGACTAAGCCCTTAAAATTAGACTACTAGACAGCAGAAATTCAAAAGTATGATCAGTTGCTAAGATGCTCAATTTTTTTCCTGCTACATGTTAGTTACTAGCATCCTGTCTGCAAATAGAATGAAAGCAAAGGCATGCACTTTCAGGCTATCCCCAGGAGACTACTCTACAAACCCAATTGTTCCTAATTAATTTTAACTACAGGAACCCCTCCTAGGTGCTGAATATTCCAAGCCATTTTTCAGACTGATTAGATATCTCTCAGGAAAGCAGAGATTTCTTTAATTTACTAGAATTATAGGCAAAAGAAAAAAATATCAATGTGTTTTACCAATAGTAGTAATTCAAGTATCTGTCTTACTGGATAAATATTCCTTTTCTACTCTAAGAACATGAAGTACTTGTCGAAGTATGCCCTGTATTTACTGTCAAAACTGGACCACTGATGTGGTATTTGCTGGCACACACTGTATAGTTTTCTTATTTTAAAGAGAAAAAAAATAAGATTCTAGGAAGGTAACAATGGCCAATATATTGTGTATTATCTTTAAATCACCCAATGTCCAAATTTTATTAGCACAAAACATTCCTTTCAATGAACCAAGAAACTTATGTGTGTGTGTGTGTGTGTGTGTGTGTGTGTGTGTATTCCCTTTTCTCCATTCCCCCATCCCAATTTCTCTTTGCTTTTTGAAGTTTCTTCCCATTTCATATCTATTAAAAAATAAATCAACTTTGAAACCTTAGGGGTTGGGGAGAGCCCAAGGTCCCAAGTTTAATCCTCAATATTGCAAAAAAAGAAAAAACACAATATATATATATATATATATATATATATATATATATATATGTATGTGTATGTTGTACATTTTGGATCTTACTCTTTCAGATTCTCCATACTAAGCAGACAATATCTTTTTTTAACATTTTTTTTCTTGTTTCAGAACTTTTGTTTATTTATATATTTATTTTTATGGCCAGCTCAGCCTACCCAGAGGGCAGGGCTGGCGCAGCATGTGGTGCTGGGGATCAAACTGCGGTCCCTGCAGCCACCTAAAATTTCCTAAGCAGGCGCTTTAGACCACTGAGCCATCCTGCCAGATGGTGGCGCACACCTGTAATCCCAGCACTTGGGAGGCTGAGGCAGGAGGATCGCTGTGAGTTCGAGACCAGCCTGGGCTACAATATCTTTACACATGTGTCTGGTTAATTGCACTTATGAGTACAGTCTCAACTTGCATCTATTTACGTATAAAAGTTTTCTTCTTCATTATTAACACTCCATTATATAAAAAGGCCACATTATTTTTATCCATTTCTTGGTTGGTGGGCATCTGGGTTGTTTCTAAAATCTAACCATTACAAACTGTGCTATTAACATGGATGCACACATATCTCTGTGGTACAATGTTTTTAATTTTTCTGGGAAGATAATAGCTGAGTCAAATGTGACCTTCAATCTTTGTTTTATTTTTTAATGTATTTGATTATTGCAGGGTCTCACTATGCAGCTCAGACTAGTGGTGATCCTTCAGCTTTCAGCCTCCACAACACAAGGATTACAGGCTCACCATCACCCACCCTGAGGGCAGGGCTGGTAAGGCATGTGGTGCCAGAGGTCCCTGAGCTTGCCTAAGCTTGCCCAGGCAAGCCCTTTAGTCCATTGAGCTATCTCACTGGCCCACCCTTAGTTTTTTGAGGAATTTCCACACTGATTTCCACAGTGATTGTACCAGTCTACACTCCCACCAACTGTGGAGAAGGATTCCTTTTTCCTCACAACCCCTCCAGCATTTGTTATTAGTTGATTTCTTTACACTGGCCATTCTTTCCACCGGTGAAATGGAATCTCACTGTTGTTTTAATTTGCATCTTTTGAATGATGACCAGTAATGCTGAACATTTTCATATATTTATTTATTTGTCTGTATTTCTTCATCTGAAAAGTGTATTCATCTCAGCTGCCTATATTTGGATTGGGTATTTAAATTTGGAAGGTCTGTTTTGTTTTTTTAATTTTATTTATTATTTTTATTCTTGTTTCAGAACCTTTGTTTGTTTATTCACTCATTTTTATGGCCAGCTCAGCCCGCCCAGAGGGCAGGGCTGGCGCAGCATGTGGTGCCAGGGATCGAACCGTAGTCCCTGAAGCCGCCCAAGCTTCCCCAAGCAGGTGCTTTAGACCACTGAGCCATCCCGCCGGGCCCCTGGAAGGTCTGTTTTAAGTTCTTTATATATTCTTGAAAGGAATCCTTTATCTGAGGAACAGTTGTAAAACATTTTTCCCCACATTGTGGGTCATCTCTTCACTCTGGTGATGGTTTCTCTTGCTGTGCAAAAGCTTTTTAATAGGATGAGATCTTAGTTGATTCTTTGTGGTAGTTATTGTGCAATCAGAGTCTTATTCATAAAGTCTATTGCCTACACCAATATCTTTAAAAGTTTTACCTGTTCTATCTCTACCCAGATTTAATGTTTCTGTTTTAATATTTAGATCTCTGATCCATTCTGAATTTACTTTAGTGCATAGTGAAAAATATAGGTTCAATCTTAATCTCTGGCACATGCAGAACTAGTATGTCCACCGCCATTTATTAAAAAGGCTATGTTTCTTCCAGGGAATGTGTTCGGCACATTGTGCTTTTTTAAAGGAAATTAAAAATACTAGAAGCGGAATTTATAATATCTTCCTGCCAAATCTGAATGCAGCTTTACCACTCTTTTTTTTTCACTTTTTAAATTTATTTATTTATTTATTTATTTATTTATTTATTTATTTGCGGGACCAGGTTTTTTGGTTTTTTTTTTGTTGTTGTTGTTGGTTTTTTTTTTTTGGCTTTTTGAGACAGGGTCTCACTATGCAGTTCAGGCTGGCCTTGAGTTCACTTTTGTAGCCCAGACTGGTCTCGAACTCACAGCAATCCTCCTGCCTCAGCCTCCCAAGTGCTGGGATTACAGGTGTGTGCCATCATGCCCGGCTGCAGTTTTACCACTCTTGAAATTATTTTTTAAAGTATTAGAAAGAAAAGCATTACTAGTTATTTTCAGATATACTATACTTTTAAATACTAAGTCTCAGTTTCTTTCTTTTTAATTTTTTGTAGGACTGGAGTTTGAACTCATGACCTTATACTTGCCAGGCAGGCACTTGTGCCATGGAGATATCTCCACAGCCCTCTCAAGTCTCAATTTAAAAGCTTCATTTATTAAAAAAAAAAAAAAAAAAAAAAAAATCTTTGATGGGAGTCTAACTCAGCTGTAGATTATCTGCCTAGCATATTTAAAGCGCTGTGTTGGATCCCCAACACCACATACACACACACACACACACACACACACACACACCCTGTTACATTAAAACAAGAAACCTCTGGTACAAACCTAAACTAGCAAAAGGATCATCTAAAACACTCATACCATAGTTCAATAAAACAAACTATCATAAACAAGAACACTAACATCATATTCATAATTGTATTCAGATATTATTAAAGGCACTGGAGATTCCAAGGCAAAAAACAAGATATCCTTCCTCAAGAATTAAGACAATAAAGCTTTATACAGAAAAAAAGAAAACACAAGAGCAGTGGACATGCCATCCATTCATTACACAAGGAAGTATAGTAAAATGTTTTAGTGCTACAGATGTTAGTTCTAATCTTAAGTCTACCATTTACTGGCTCATATAACCTACTCCCTCCCCTCTATGTAAAATGGATTGTTAGATTAAATGAAGCAAAACTCCTGGCCAACAACAACAAGCACGGGGAAGCTAATAGTAATATTATAAAAGGGGCACAGACATTAAAAGAAATAGGCAATTGGATAAGTTTCAAAGGGTAAGTACTTTATTTACTTAATTTATTTACTTATTTATTTTTAGTAATTGGGTACTTCCTGTAATCTACCACCAAAAGCAAAAATCAAAATATCAGGGCTGGCCAGATAGCTTAGTGGATTAAAGAGCCTACTTAGGCAGATGCCACCGGGATTGCTGAGGCCACAGGGGCTGAGGGCTCCCCTGCATGCTCTGTGGGCCCCAGTCCCACCCCCTGGGCCCACTGAGATTGTAACTGAGACTGGGTGTGGTGGCACCTTCCTGTAATTCCAGCACTTGGGAGGCTGCAAAATAGGAGGGTCACTACAAGTCCAATCTGTGTACTGAGGCCTTGTAGGTCCTGTACTAAATACATAAAAATAACTCACTCAAGTTTGATTTATCGGGGCCCAGTGGGATGGCTCAGTGGTCTAAAGCGCCTGCTTGGGGAAGCTTGGGCGGCCTTCAGGGACCGCGGTTCGATCCCCGGCACCACATGCTGCGCCAGCCCTGCCCGCAGGGCGGGCTGAGCCGGCCATAAAAATGAGTGAATAAACAAATAAAGGTTCTGAAACAAGAAAAAAGTAAATAAATAAAATTTTTTTTAAAAGTTTGATTTATCAACTAAAATAAAATACGACATCTCCAGAAGACAGATGAAATTTAAAAATGCCACGAAAAAAAAAAAAAAAGAAAAGAAACACTACTGTGCTTTATAAATAAAGTGTATGAAGTATATGATATGCATAAAATAGCAATGTTAAGAGATGAAAAAGTCTTTCAAACACTAATTCAAGCTCTCTTATAAGAATTTAAGGCTGGAAGCACAGCCGACAAAGCAGCTAGGCCTGCCGCAAGCACAGCAGGCCTGGGGCAACTTGAGCAGCCCTGACTGACCAACAAACCCGCAGGCACACAGTTCTGCACCAAAGGTCACTGCTATACAGAATGATACAGACAAGAGGCAAAATGCAATCTCAGGCCCCGAGCCCACCTGGAAAAATAGAGGAGACACTACCATAAAAGAAAATGGAATCATGCAGCCAAAAATCTCTGAATTAGTAGCATCTGAAGTAAATAAACACAGAAATGTACGGAGGAACTCAGATTGGAGATAACCTCTGAAATTAAAAAAGAAATCTTTGAATTACTAGAGCCTGAAGGAAAAAAGCAGCCACAGAGAAGTATAGAGGGAATCAGATCAGAAATAACCTCTGAGGGGGCGGGGAGATAGCTCTGTGGCACAAGTGCCTGACTTGTAAATGCAAGGTCCTGAGTTTGAACCCCGGTCCCACAAAAAAAAAAAAAAAAGAAAAGAAAAAGAAAGAACCTCAAAAGTAAAAAAAGTCATCTCTACATTAATAGCATCTGAAGTAAAAGAAAAACTGCAGAAAGGCAGAGAGGAAATGAGAGCAGAAACAACCTCTGAAATAGAAAAAGAAAGGGGAACTAATGAAAGAGTTAATAAATGCCTCTAAAGAAGACACTGAAGCTGGGCATGGTGGCACACGCCTGTAATCCCAGCACTTGGGAGGCTGAGGCAGGAGGATCGGGTGCAAGTTTGAGACCAGCCTTGGCTACAAAAGGCAGCTCAAGACCAACCTGAACTGCATAGCAAGACCTTGTCTCTGATGGAATCCTTGCATGAGAATAAAGAAAAGAAACAGATTACATGAAACAGGTTCAAAGAGATATACAGAAACATAAAATCTCAATCACAAGCTGGCAATATCATGAATGAAAGTAACAATTGGAATTTCAGATTTTAAAGACAGTCACAGCCAGCGAAAAGGTAAGAAAAAAATCTCAAAAAAACTACCATTATACAGGAAAAGGTAACTGAACATCTGCAAGATGATTCAAAAATAAACATCAGATTATTAACAGGCATCAAAGAGAAAGGAGCCAATACAAATGATATAAAAAGAATATGGGTGGAAGTAATAAAAGAAAAATTCCCAAATATGAGAAAACAATCTGACATTCAGGTAACTTAATCATGCAGAACTCCAAATAACATCAACCACACTAAAATCACACCCAGACATATAATAGTCAAGATCTCAGAAATCCAGCAAAAGAAGAATATACTAAAGGTCGTTAGAGAAAAGAAACAGATCACATTTAAAGGAAAACCCATCTGGGCCCGGCGGGATGGCTCAGTGGTCTAAAGCGCCTGCTTGGGAAAGCTTGGGCGGCTTCAGGGACCTCAGTTCGATCCCCGGCACCACATGCTGTGCCAGCCCTGCCCTCGGGGCAGGCTGAGCTGGCCATAAAAATGAGTGAATAAACAAATAAAAATAAATAAATAAAGGAAAACCCATCAGAATAATGGGAGATTTCATAAACCATGAGGTCAAGAAGCATAGAGCAGAACACTTCCAGTCCTCCATGAAAACAAATTCCACCCCAGACTGCTTTCTTTCAAGTATGAGGGAGAAGTGAAATACTTCTATGTCAAGGAACAACAGAAGAATTTCATGATGCTAAAGCCAACTCTATACAGACTAGTAAAAAAAAAAATTTTTTTTTTCTTTTTGTCTTTTTGAGACAGGGTCTCACTATGCAGTTCAGCCTGGCCTTGAGCTCACTTTTATAGCCCAGGCTGGTCTCAAACTCACACTGATCTTCCTGCCTCAGCCTCCCAAGTGCTGGGATTACAGGCATGCGTTACCACGCCCGGCTTAAAAAATATTTTAGAGGAGATCAAAATGACCTGAACTCTATAAATGAAACCAGAAAGAACACACCAAATAGGGCAACTAGTTAAACAGAAGAAAAAGGAATAAACAGTAGTAAGTAAAAGACATGTCAATCCTAAGTCAATACATTTCAATTATAACTATCAATGTAAATGGACTCAATTCTCCAATTAAATAGACTGGCAGAGTGGATAAGGAAGCAAAATCCAACAATATGCTATATACAAGAAACACACTTAACTCATAAGCAAACTCATAGGCTAAAAGTTAAAGGTTGGAAAACTATAACTACATGCCCCAGCACCTCAAAAAAAAAGCAGGGGTAGCAATCCTGTTTGCATATAGTCTAAACTTCAAACCGAGATTGATGAAAAACTCAATAAAGAAGGCCACTACATACAGGTTAAGGGAAAAATTCAAGGTGAAGAGGTAACACTCATAAATATGTATGCACCCAACATCAGAGCACCAATTTATATGAGACAATCTTAATTAATGGACAGGAAAAATCTACTATCCAATACCACAATCTTTTTTTTTTTTTAATTTTAATTAATTTATTTATTTTTCTTGTTTCAGAAATTTTGTTTCTTTGTCTATTTATTTTTATGGCCAGCTCAGCCTGCCCTGAGGGCAGGGCTGGCATGGCATGTGGTGCCGGGGATCAAACCGCAGTCCCTGCAGCCACATGCAGGCACTTTAGACCACTGAGCCATCCTGCCAGGCCCCCAATACCACAATCTTAACAGGAGACCTTAATACCCCTTTATTCCAAAAAGATAGGTCAAGCAGACAAAAAGTTAGCAAAGAAGTAGCAGAACTGAACCAGTTCTTGGAACAACTGGACTTAGTGGACATACACAGAGTGTTCCATCCAACTTCTTCTCAATACACATTTTTTTCAACTGCACACAGGACATTTTCAAAAACTGACCACGTACTAGTGCATAGGTCATGCTTAAGTATATGTAAGAAAACAGAAATTTTACCATGTATATTATCTGGCCATGACCATGGTGCAGTGCAACTGGAAATAAATGACAACAGAAATCACAAGAACCCCAGAAATACAGGGAAATTAAATAGCACCCTTCTCAGCAACCAGTGGGTTACACATGAAATTAAACAATATTTACAATTTAATGAAAATTCAAACACAACCTGCCAAAATATATGGGATACAATGAAAGCAGTTCTTAGAGGGAAATTTGTAACCCTGAACTCACATATTAAGAAAACAGAATGGGAACAAATACTCTCATGGAGCATCTAAACAGACTAGAAAAGGAAGAGCAAATGAAATCCAAAGCCCAAAGATGGGAGGAAATTATAAAGATTAGAGCAAAAATTAACTCAATCGAGACAAACAAAACAATACAAAGAATTAATGAATCAAAAAGCTGGTTCTTTGAAAGATTAAAATTGATAGTTCCTTAGCTAACCTCATCAAAAAGAGGAAAGAAAGGACTCAAATTCAAGCAATAAGGAATGAAAAGGGTGAAATTACTACAGACCCAGCAGAGACTCAGACGATCATTAATAGCTAATTTGAGAATCTTTAATCTCACAGAATTGAAGACACAGATGGAATGGACAGACTCCTAGAAAAGTTCGAACTACCAAAACTGAATCAAGAAGATATAAGAACTCTCGATAACCCAGTAACAGTCAATGAAATACAAAATGTAATGGAAAGTCTACCAAAAGAAAAAAAAAAAAAAGTCCAAGTCCTGATGGATTTACAACTTAATTCTACAAGAAATTTACAGAAGATATAATCCCAATACTCCTCAAACTCTTAATGAAATTGAAAAGCTATCCTCCCAAAATCATTCATAGAGGCAAGTATTATACTGATACCAAAACCAGAGAGAGATGCAACTGAAAAAGAGAACTGCAGGCCTATTTCTCTCATGAACACAGATGCAAAAGTCCTCAACAAAATCCTCACCAATAGAATATGGCAAAGCATTAAGAAGCTTATACACCATGACCAGGTAGGATTCATCCCAGGGATGCAAGGATGATTTAATATATGCAAATCTATAAATGTAATACACTATATCAGTAGAGCCAAAGCCAAAAACCACATCATTGTCTCAGTTGATGCAGAAAAGGCTTTTGACAAAATCCAACACTCATTCATGTTCAGAGTACTACAGAAAATCAGAGTAGAGGGCCTCTACCTCAATGTGATAAAAGCCATGTATGACAATCCAGTAGCTAACATAATTCTAAATGGGGAAAAGCTGAAGTCTTTTACTCTGAGGTCTGGTACAAGACAAGGTTGTCCCCTCTCCCCATGCCTGTTATATATAGTTCTAGAATCATTAGGTACAGCCATTAGACGAAAGAGAAATAAAAGGAATAAGAATAGGTAAAGAAAAACTATCATTATTTGCAGATGACATGATAATTTATTTGGAAGACCCCAAAAACTCCACCAACAAGCTACTAGAATTAATACACAAATTCAGTAGCATAATAGGTTACAAAGTCAACACACAAAAGTCAGTGGCATTCCTCTATAAAGATAACAAACACAATGGGAGAGAAATTAGAGAAACAATACCTTTTACAATAGCAGTGAAAAAAATGAAATACTTAGGAATTAACCTAACAAGGAAGTAAAAGATCTATTCAATGAAAACTATAGTACTTTGAAAAAAGAGGTCCTAGAAGATTTCAGAAAATGGAAAGATGTTTCCTGCTCCTGGATAGGAAGAACAAACATTGTGAAGATGGCCACACTCCCTAAATTGTTACACAGATTTAATGGACTCTCTATCAAAATACCATCAACATACCTCACAAACCTGTAGAAATCATTCCTAAAATTTATCTGAAGCCAGAAAAGACTTCGAATTGCAAAGACAATCCTGGGCAACAAAAGTAAGGCAGGAGATATGACAATTCCTGACCTAAAGTTATACTACCAGGCTACCATGATAAAGTCAGCATGGTATTGGCAAAAAAATAGACCTCAAGATCAATGGAATAGATTAGAAGATGCAGAAGCAAATACAAACACACTCAGCCACCTTATTTTTGACAAAGGGGCCAAACATATTTAGTGGAAGAAAGCCTCTTTAACAAAAGTTGCTGGAAAAACTGGCTCTCTACATGCCAAAAACTAAACCTTGACCCAGATCTATCACTATGCACTAAATTAAAGTCAAAATGGATTAGAGACCTAAATATTAAAAGAGAAACCCTAAATCTCCTGGAGGAGAAAGTCAGAGGAAATTTTGAAGACATTGGGGTGGGTAAAGAGTTCATGGGCAAAAGTCAAAATACATGTTTAACACTTGAGAGAACAACTGGGACCTCCTCCGGCTGAGAAGTTTTTCATGTCAAAAGAAATTCCCAACAGAGTGAAAAGATAACCCACAAATTTTGAAGGAATTTTAATAAATATTCAGACAGAGGTCTTCTATCTGGAATTTATAAAGCACTAAAAACCATGACGGTCTCAAAATTCAAAGCCCCAGTCCAGAAATGGACATCTGAGATGAACACACACTTCTCAGAGAAAGAAATTCAGCGAGCCTAGAAATACATGACGAAATGCTCCATATTGCTAGCCATTAGTGAAATGCAAATCAAAACAGCACTAGATACCATTTCACCTCGGAAAGAATGGCTACCATAAAGAAATCAACCAACAACAAATGTGGGAGAGGTTGTGGGGAAAAAGGAACCCTTCTCCACTGCTGGTGGGAATGCAGACTAGTGCAACCATTACGGAAAGCAGTGTGGAGAGTCCTTAAAAAACTAGAACTGGAAATTGCATTCAATCCAGCTATCCTGCTACTGGGAATTTTCCCAGAAGAACTAAAAACATCATATCATAGTGATGTCTGTGCACCTATGTTCATAGCAGCACAATTTGTGATAGCCAAAGTTTGGAAACAATGAAAATGCCCATCAACTGAAGAATGATTGAAAAAGATATGGTATTTTCATAAAATGGAATATTACTCAGCTATAAAGAATGATAAGCTACAAGACTTTGTATAGAAGTGGATGTGTCTAGAACCTATACTTAGTGAAACAAACCAGACCTATATATGTAAATATCGTATAGTCTCCCTAGTTTAAGAACTCAGAAGAAGAAAAAAAAAGAATTATGAAATTAAGTGAAGTCGGCAGAGCTTTTCACTAAGAGGCTTAGGCGTTTTATACACCCTTCAGCTCTCTTCCACAGTGAGTTCAGATTGCATTCCCCTGGTGTAACTATTGATGGTAGGCACTTTCCCACATACCTCTTGCCCATGTGTTACCTTTTTTTGTGAAATGGTCTGCTGAAATATTTTGCTCATTTTTAAGCTGTGTTTTTGTCTCACTGAATTGTAGAGTGTTATCTTTTCATGTGACAAAAACTTTATATGCTGTTAAGAAAAAAATAAAATTAAAAAAAGAACACAGAGAACATATATTGGTGTACCATGTGTAAATGTATTCTGTAATAATGCTGTGATAGATGCATATTGTAATTTTGTGTGTGTATTTCTTACTATGCTTTTCCCTTAATAAGCTCTGCCAAGTCTATCTTAAAAGCTTTTTTTCAAACGGTACCCTTTTTTAGTATGTCCAGATCCTCAACTGGACCATGAAATTACTATCTAAGTAGCTCTGTATATTCTGCTTCTACTACTTCTCTTCACATATGGTTACCTCATAGTAAGTTAATAACTCTTGAATTTGTCCCCCTTTCCGTTGTCATTTTATTTACATTTGCTGTGGAAAATAAGACTGTTCATAAATTGATATCTACAAAATGTTATAATCCTGTGTCCTATGAGAACTTTTTATTGTTGTTTATAGATCTAATTGAACTGTTTGTTAATTGCATGCCTTTTTGTATGCTATTATCTCTGTGTAGAATTACCTTCTCTCTGTTTCCTCCAAGGAATCCCTTATATCTGTTCTGTCATCTATGAAACCTTCCAGATCAGATCCCCTTATTGGTCCACAACATTCTTAAGCATTCATATACAGCCATATTTGAGCCTTTAAACATGAATACTCCAAAGCTGCCTTTCACCTGAGATGTTATTGTGAGCTGACCACAGAACTTTGTGAACTGTATTGTGAGTCGAATAACACTGCCGGCCTGTGTGTGACCAGTTCAGTCCTGATGACATCAATATTATCTTTTTGTACAATGTATTAATTTTTACTCATATTGATCTATTTTTTATAATTTTTTTAATGTATTTGGTACAGGGCTTCAGTACAGATGCTGAGGCATGCTCAGTGTGCCTGGGGGTGGGGCTGGTGCAGCATGTGGTGCCGGGAATTGAACCCCAGTTCCTAGGCTTGATCTGCTGAGCCATCTTGCCAGCCCTTTTTTTTTTTTTTTTAATAGTTTTGTGGGTTGAATCTACCCCTTTGTTCATGGTAGGTCAATGCCATACAACTAAGTTACATCAGTGACATCATCAGTCCCTCATTTATTATTATTATTATTATTATTATTATTATTATTATTTTATTTATTTATTTTTTTGTCTTTTTGAGACAAGGTCTCACTGTGCAGTTCAGGCTGGCCTTGAGCTCACTTTGGTAACCCAGGCTGGTCTCGAACTCGCACCGATCCTCCTGCCTTAGCCTCCTCCGGAGTGTTGGGATTACAGGCGTGTGCCACCACGCCTGGCACATTTAATTATTTGTTATAGTGATTTATGGACTGAATTCATAGATGCTTTTAGCCCTTGAAAGAAGGATAAGAGATTGAGATACTGGAGTTCTCGCCTGGCTTTAAAGTGTTTTATTCTTAATTTGTTATATGTTAGATGGGAAAAAAGAATTTGCATAAGAGTTTATGGTGAGTTAAGATTTTTGTTGTATTTCTTGTCTGATTGATGCTTTGTAATCTGTGTGACTTAGCTTTATTCATTTTCCTTCTTGTCCCTCAATGAAGAAATAAAGTCAGCTTCTTGAAATAAAGGGCATGTTACATTATTCATCTTTGTTTCTCATATCTTTTGATTGTTACAACATAGTAATATAAGCTACTGGATAAAATATAATTATTATTTGTTTATTTTAGTTACCAAGTGGGAATCCAGTGTATGAGAAGTACTATAGACAGGTAAGAGTTTTGTTTCATTGTTTTCCTAATTTGAACATAAAATGTTGTGTCAACTGTGTATTATGTGCATGTACAATACCAGCTAGCTGAATAACTTAATATATCTTGTTTTCAGCTTCTTGTGTTTTATCCTCCAACTTTGAATACTCCATGCTTTTGACTAATTTCCAGAAAAATAAAAGAAAATATCTGTTAGAAACATATATGTTAAATATATTCATTCAGATACAAATATCAAAATTAGAAGCCAAATAGGAACTTTCAAAGTCTTAGCTGAAAAGCATAAGTTTTGCAAACTGAAAAACATTGCTCTCATGCAAATCTAAAATGAGTGTAGGGGCTGAGGGTGTAGCTAAGTAGCAGAGCATGTGTTCAGGGTGCACACTTAAAACCACATGCATGCATAGAAGAAAGGATCAAGGATTTTTATTTAATTCACTGATTATTGCAGGAACCAGTCATGTGTAAAAATAAAAAGATGGATTACAGAGATTCATATTCCACCAGACAAAATTCATTTGCATTGGTATGGACAGGGATCATTTGCATTTCTATTAGTTTTTGTAATTTAACTGGCATCCCCATGAAGTACAAAATAGTGTTTTGTTTTTTTTTTTCTTCAGTACAAAGTTAATCAGGGATTTATTCTGACAAATAATCTTCTGAGGGTAGTGTGGAAAGTCTCACTTTTCCATTTCCAAATATTAGGTATTTTTCCTGAAAGTTTCCTTGTGATCATGATCATAGAAGAATCTGGTCTCATATTTGGCTTGACTGCCTATGTAGTTGCGGGAAATACTAATGAACCATTTAAGCATACTTGGTCTTAACTTGGAAATTGAGAACGACATACTGTTAGCAATGTCTAAGACCAGAGACTTAATTTCTACCTGAAAATGTTTTAGAATCTAGTAGTAATTTAAATTTATATTTTAAGAACTAGGCTCTTACTTTATTATTTAGACTGGCACCTATGTAGTTGCGGGAAATACTAATGAACCATTTAAGTGTACTTGGTCTTAACTTGGAAATTGAGAATGACATACTATTAGCAATGTCTAAGACCAGAGACTTAATTTCTACCTGAAAATGTTTTAGAATCTAGTAGTAATTTAAATTTATATTTTAAGAACTAGGCTCTTACTTTATTATTTAGACTGGCCTAGATCCTCCTGTGTTAGCCTCACAAGTAACTGGGATTAAATATGCACATCTTAACACCATGTATATTTTAAAAACTTCTATTATTTATTCTTTTACCTTGAAGCTAGTATCTAAACCTTAGATATTTTCTCTGACATATTTCTACCAGCCATGCATATAAATTAGAAATTATCTTCTCCCAGCCGGGCATGGTGGCTCACGCCTGTAATCCCAGCACTCGGGAGGCTGAGGCAGGAGGACTGGTGCGAGTTTGAGACCAGCCTGGGCTACAAAAGTGAGCTCACGGCCAGTCTCAACTGCATAGCGAGACCCTGTCTCAAAAAGATAAAAAAAAAAAGAAATTATCTTCTCTTAATTTTTTACAGATGGCTAAGATTCTTAACCTGGTGCTGTAAATGACTTTGCTCAACACCTATATGGCTCGAACCTTATAAACCAGATAGTAGGCCAATTTTTTTTTTTTTTTTTTAAACAGGGTCTTACTATGCAATTCAGATTGGCCCTGAACTCACTTTGTTGGCCTGGAACTCACAGCACTTCTCCTACCTCAACCTCAGGATTATAGTAGTGTGCCACCACTCCTGTATAGGCCACTTTTGTGTGTGTGTGTGTGTGTGTGTGTGATACCAGGGATTGAACTCAGGACTGTGTGCTTGGTATGGAAGCACTTATTCCACTGAGCTATCTCCTCAGCCCAATAGGCCACTTTTTGAAGAGGAATTTGTAGATAATGGCTTCATATAAAATCAGTGTTTTTCTTCTTCTTCTTCTTCTTTTTTTTGGCAGTACTGGGGATCTTGCACTTGGCAGGCAGCTGCTTAAGCTGCTGAGTTATTTCCCCAGCCCCTAAAATCAATGTTCTTTAGTACTAACTTAAAAACAAAACAACCCCCCAAAACTAGCTTGGTCTGTCTAAATAAAAAGGTAATGCTTAATTGCTTAATTTTTTGTCTTTTTTCATTTTTTCTTTTTAATTTTTTTATAACCTTTTTTTTTTCTTTTTTTCCATTTTGCTTGCATATATCTGATAATGTGAACTAAGTTGAAGGCAACACTATGCAATACAATAAATACTGTTGAATTAATATTTTGTTTAGTAAGATTCTATACCATTTTTATTTTTTATTACTATTTTGTATTTAAAAAATAAAATAAACATAATTTAGTCTTCCTATATACAGTGGATTTATCTATTATATCCAAGGCAAATGCAAGGTCCTGAGTTTGATCCCTGGTACCACCAAAAAAGAAAAAAAAAAAAAAAAGGCAGAATAAATTGCTATTGAAGCTTTGTAGTAATTATATTGCCATTAAAATGTAAAGGCACTAAGTAAAAGTATTTGTTTTTGGACTCTGATGGGCCAGAATCAGATACCATTGAACACTGTTTCATTCAGTTAATAAAATCAGAAATAGAGGTTTCTTCAGATTTGAAAATTAGGCAGTTCTTTTTGCTAAATACTTGATTTACCCCATGTTCTAGCTTTTGAAAGAAGAAAGGGTTCCTTTTTCTGCTTTTTTGCTTATACTGATACGGTCATGGTACACTTGGTCATTGAACTAAACAGAAAATATCTGTTTTTGCAAATAGTATGATGTTATGTTTACCATGACCTAAACATTTGTTTTTCGTTGAGACAAGACCTTGACCTATAGTTCAGACTGGTCTTGAACTTGTTCTTTACCCTCAGTAAGCCTCTAACTCACACCAGTCCTTCTGTCTGAGCCTCCTAGTTGCCGAGATTACAGGCATGCGTCATGCCTGGCTATTTTTCATTATTATAAACTGCTTACCAGGCAGTTACTATGGCACTGATCTACATCCCCAGGGATTTGATGCTGCTTTGATAATTTTTAAAAGTGCTATAGTTTCTCAGAGTAGATTTTATTTTATTATTTTCTTTTTTGTGATACTGGGGATTAAACTCAGGACCCTGCCTACACTTGCCAGGCAAGCGCTTATTCTGCTGAGCTATCTCGCTGGCCCTCTCAGGGTACAAATTAAAGCAACTGATAATCTGAAACTGTTTGCAGCAAAAGATAGCATGTGACTGTTCGGTTTGCCAGAAGATCCTTTGGGAATGCTTCCTGTTCTCTCATATTGCCATGTGTTTATTGGGGTTTAAATAACAGCTGTAAAAACTTGAAATTAGAAGATAAATCTTGATCAAGGTGCACCTCTGTAGTCCTAGTACTTGGGTGGTTTGAGGTCTGTGTGGGCTATGGAGTGAGTTCAAGGCCAACCTGAATTGTATAGTGAAAACCCTGTCTCAAAATGACCAGCAAAAACAGAAGAAAAAAAGATATTGATGTTCTGATTTTACTGATTTACTTTTACATTCTCTGACCTTCAGTTTTCATATTTGTGTCCTAGCTGTGATAAACACTTTTGCAGATTGTGGCAAGATTTTGTCTAGTTGGTGCTTTACCTATTCGGTTTTCTTTTTTTTTTATTTTTATTTTTAATTAATTAATTAATTGTTTCATTTAACTTTCTTTTTTTTTTTGGCTTTTATTTATTTTTTATTACTTTTAATAAGAGATAACAATATGAGAGTTTCAAAACGTGCTAGTAGCACACTTGCAGTAATTGACACACTGTATATTGTTGTCCACATGAAAGTTATGCAGAGCACAGGGTGTAGACTTAATAAACTTTTTTTTTTTTTTTGGTGGGACCAGGGTTCAAATTCACGACCTTGCACTTGCCAGGCAGGCACTTGTGCCACAGAGCTATCTCCCTGGCCCCATAGACTTAATAAATTTTCTAATCGATATTGGTTGAGAAAAAAAGAAAAAGAAGTTTTCTTCTCTTTGAACTAGGAAGAAGTAGTTGAATACATAGTCCAATGTTTCTTAATTGCAGTGGGTTACTGGTGAAACTGGCAATGTTGAAGGCTGTTGATTTAAGCCTCTTACAGCTCACCGTGCTAATCTAGCTTTGCATTTTATGCCTCACAATTAAGCTTTTCCAGTGGGTGATCAAGGGCAAGTTAAAGCAAGACCTGTCTTAACAAAACTTTCATCATTTGTATTTTCTAAGGTCAGATCTCCTTAGGATTAACTTTGGAACCATATACAGTGCTTTGTAGAACTGTTGTCAGTGTTAGCCATCAGGATGAGTCACAACCATTCCTTGACCTATTTGAACTCTGTGAGAGCCTGAGAGAATGTTTTCTCCCCAGGTGACTCTCCCTAGCCACACTATACTTCATTTATCTCTTTCTTCTGAGGTCCCATGATCTCCTTGACCAGAAAATTTGGGACACCACTGAGTTATAGGATGTTACAGCATAGGTTCTCTTACGTCCTGAGTCCTCACTGACCTTGAAGGGCTAGAGCCAAAATGATGGCTATCTTCATAGCCCTTCTTTTTCTCCAGTTTTTGGTCTGTTAACTTACATTCTCAACCCTCCAGCAGAGAAGCTTTGTGATACTGTTACTCTATAACATAGATAATTGAGCTCAATATCACTGCCTTTCTGAATATCAAACATCTTAGGCTTAGCTTGACATTGCTATTTTCCTTCAATCATTGATATTCTAGCAACTCTCTATAGAATGTGATAAAAGCAGTTACATATTTTTACACAGATATTTAGAAATCTAAGGATGTACAAAATTGTAGCCTGTCAAGCTTATGGCATTTTGCCTAGTCTCTTATTCTCTATTAATACCCTTTTTTATTTTTTGATTAAACAACCATTTACTTGAGAGAGAATATAGCAATAACTGAGTTTACATTAGAAGCAGTACACATCTATAAGTCCCGAATGACACACATTCCAAGCATAGTTTTAGTGTTGCTTCAAAAACCTATTTGGTTTTCTATAGACTCCTTTTGGTCTTTTTAGTCAAAGGATTCATGTTCTCTTTCTTTAAAAAAGTGAGTTCCCAAACCACAGGCAGAAGGCAGATAAATGGTGGTAATTCTGTGTTTGTGTTTTGTTCTGAGATTATGGTTTATATCTTTTTCAGGTTGATACAGGAAATACTGGAAGGGTATTGGCTTCAGATGCTGCTGCTTTCTTGAAAAAATCAGGGCTACCAGATTTGATACTTGGAAAGGTAATATTTGTTTAATGTGACTAAATTATAATGCATATGTGGAACCACAGGTGAACTGGATGCAAATTCAGAAAGATAGCATCAAGAAAATAGAACTGAGTTACTGAAGCAATGGAGTGGAGTAACTTGTGATACAGTGATTTACCCTCTTGAAAAGTAAGGTAGATTTCAGATGTTTAGAAATAAATTACTTTTAGGCTGGAGAGATAGCTTGGTGGTTTAAGCACCTGTCTGGCAAGTGCAAGGACCTGAATTTGATCCTTAATACTGCAGGTTGTGCTGGCCCTGAAACAAGATCTGTTAGTGCATGCTTGTAATCCCAGCACTGGGAACGCTGAGAAAGGAGGATCACTACAGGTCTGAACTGCATAGTGAGAGACCCTGCATCAAATAAAGTTTTGAGGAGGGTGAAATGAGGAAATGACAGTGCAGTATACTATATTTGGTTATTCTGGGGAGTTATAGTATACAGACTGGGAATATTGCCACCCACTCAGAAGAGTTGGCTCTATCCCTGCTTCCTCTATATAACTGTCTCTGTTTATTGTGTGATGAATAGAAAAGGGTTTGGGAGTCTTTAGAAAGTGCAGAAAGGGACTTGGAAAGTCCCTCTTGTCAAATCTTTATATATCATATTGATATAGAGCCAAAGTCCTGAAAATAATTTTTGTTAATAACTTAATTATTCACAAATAAACATCAGTCTCTCAACTTGCACATAGGAAATAATATCATCTTAATAAAATCAAAAGTCAAGAAAAAAAAAGTCAAGGATAGTATGTTTTAACAGAATGACATTTGATTTAGAGTTAACACCTATGTTTGCAGAAAAGGCATTTGACTGGAAGTTGCAACTTGCATTTCTTTCTCTAATGTCTTAAATATTCTTGAGTGAAGTCCCCTTTAATCTCATACAGTTATCGTGTCTTTCTGAAGAATTGCACTGAATAATTTTTTAGGATTCTCTTCACTTTTAATTCCATTCTTAATTTGATTACTAGAGAACATGAGGCTGTAAAGTGCAGAGATTTAATTGTTTTTTAAGATGATTTCTGTTAAAAATAAGACTTCTCTTTTTTCCCCTCTAATTTTCAGATTTGGGATTTAGCCGACACAGCTGGCAAAGGCACCCTGAATAAACAAGTAAGATTCAGAGATATATTTGAAGAAACTTTTTGAATTATTTGAAATTTAAAAATCAGTTTTCTATTTTTAAGATAAGAGCTAGTTTTTATCAACATTAGAGTTTTGTAAGAGCAGATGTCATAACATTGAAACATTTTACAACACTAACTGTTAAGATATCTAATTCCTAAAGGTTAGTGTTAGTTTGGTGACATTGTTCTCCTGAGATTTTTTTTCTGTCCTACAGAAGAACTTTGCTTATCATACTTATTAAATTTCTTGCACTTAGAAGGTTTTAAATAAATGTGGATTTCTATGGTTGTTAAATATTGCCTAGTATCTTTAAAAAGAGGCTCTTGACTATTTAAGTTTGACTATTCTGGTCTAGATCTTACCTCTGACACAACTACTGCCTCACCTCCCCCCAAAAAATACATCCAGAAGTAAGCTTTAGACCATAAAAACTCTGGCCAAAAATACATGAATGTTGTAAGGCCCCTTTAAATAATCATCCTAACTTTGACAGCTTTCTTATGATAATGGATTCTAATAAGTCTTGATACTTTTACTTAGCAGTTACCTAAGGCTAATTTCCTTTTATATTATATTCAGGCTCTCCACCTCAGTCTATCCACCTTAGGTCACACCCATAATCCTAGCCATACTCAGACTGATAACCCCATCAGTACTAAAACACATAATCCCAGTGTATCATGAGTCAAGTCTCAAACTCTAGAAGTCCCCACCTCATAATTGCATGAGGCTTTCGGGGGACAACTAGACATAAACCGTAACACTTGTGTATTCTGGTTGTTAGTCCTCTGTCTAAGGAATAGCTGGCAAAGATTTTTTTTCCCGTTTTGCAGCTTGTCTCTTCACTTTATTGGTTGTTTCCTTTACTATGCAGCTTTTTAATTTGATATCCTATTTGTTAATTCTTAATGTTATTTCTTTTTTTTTCTAAAGATTTTTTTTATTTTTTATTTTATTTTTTCTTGTTTCAGAACCTTTGTTTGTTTATTCACTCATTTTTATGGCCGGCTCAGCTCACCCCGAGGGCAGGGCTGGGGCAGCATGTGGTGCCAGGGATCGAACTGAAGCCACCCAAGCTTTCCCAAGCAGGCACTTTAGACCACTGAGCCATCCCACTGGGCCCTTAATGTTATTTCTTATAGAATTAGGCTTCTGCCGGGTGTGGTGGTGCATGCCTGTAATCCTAGCACTCAGGAGGCTGAAGCAGGAAGATCTTTGTATGTTTGAGGCCAGCCTGGGCTACAAAGTGAGCTCAAGTACTACCTGAACTACATAAGAAGATCCTGTCTCAAAAAGACAAGAAAAAAAAAAAAAAGGCAAAAAAGAGAGAAAAATCTTTACCTATGCTTCTGACTTGAAGAGTTTTACGTATTTTATTGTTGAGCAAATTGTTCAAGTCTTTGATCCAATTTGCTTTTAGTTTGACTCAGTGAGAGTGACTCATAGTAAGAGAGAGGGTCTAGATTTAATGTTCTGTATGTGGAAAGCCAGTTTTCCGAATACCAGTTTTTTGGTTTTTTTATTTTAAAGGGAAAAAAAAATAAAACAAAATTTCCAAACAAGATAATAAGAAGGTAACAATGGCCCAACACCATTTGTTAGAGAGCCTGTCTTCCTTCCAGCATGTTTTGGCACCTTTGTCCAAGATCAGAATGCCAGATGTGTCTATATCGTTTGTCCTGTGCCACTGATTCAGTCTGTTTTTGTGCCCACACTCAATTTTGTTTGTTTGTTTGTTTATTTTTGTGGGACCGGGGTTCAAACTCACGACCTTGTATTTGCCAGGCAGGCACTTGTGCCATGGAGCTATCTCCCCGGCCCCCCCACACTCAATTTTAAAACAAGTGGGGCTGGGGAGATAGCTCAGGGGCACAAGTGCCTGCCTGGCAAGTACAAAGTTCTGAGTTTGATCCCCAATGTGGGTACCTTCTAAAAAAGCTAAAAAGAAAAAGCAAACTAATTTTAAAACAAGTGTTTTTACAGCAGATGGGCTCTTGTTATTACATAAAAACACTAGGGAAATTCTGAATTACTTTTATAATTTCAGATTATGGGTGGTAAGAAAGTAGGTAGGTAGATAGACGATGCCTTTAACATTTATATTTTCTTTCTCAGGAATTTTTTGTTGCTTTGCGTCTTGTGGCGTGTGCCCAGAATGGACTGGAGGTTTCACTGAGTAGCTTGAACCTGGCTGTTCCTCCACCGAGATTTGTAAGAAATGCTTTTAGATATAAATTATATTTAACTTTTAAAAATTGATGCCACATAATTTGAAATTAATGGTTTAAAATTTCTTCCTTTAACCTCTGTCATGACTTAGCTGCATGGTTTTCTTACTGTCTAATACTGTTATTTGCTTCTTGTGTATCCTTTAGAGTTGTTACATGTGAATATTAAACGTAAATTATTTTCCTCATTTTCTGTTAATTGTAGTATACTGTGCACAGATTTTTACAGATTTTTTTTTTTTTTTTGCTATGGTTGTTTTATTGAGGGACTCATGACCAACAGCTTCCCCAAACCAGCCCTGCCTCCTGTATAAAAGCGATAGATGAAATGAGCTTCCGGTTAGTGCAGCAGGTCTGGCGCGCTCTGCCAAGGGAGCCGGGGTACTAGGGCTTCAACACCAAGGCACAGGGCTAGACTGCCGTCGAGGCTAGAGAAGTCCTGCGTCCATCTCCTGTCCTGCGAGGATAGTAGAGTAGAAAAATTCCTCTAAGGGAAACTGAGGCCCAAAGCCAGGGGAGGCCGGGATCGGAAGAGGAGCAGCCCAACGAGGGTTCTCAGCATTGGCAACTCAACTGCTCCCCAAGCCTAGAGGCACAAACACTCACTCACACCCACCACAGACACACTGGGGCCAAGCCGCCCTGGACCACCCCCCCCCCCCCGCCCGGGCCCCTGGAATGTCTCTGTGTTGGTGCCCAGTGGATGGTCCGGAGCAGGCAGGGCTGCGCAGGGGGTGGGTCCTTGGCGTCGCTACTGATTGGCTGCCTCGCAGGCATCTATCCAATCGCTGTGCACGTCCACGGGCTCTGACAGATACGTGATGGGCATCTGTAATTCCTCTAAGCAAACAGTGCAGGAAATGACTCCAGTGTTTTGGGCACGATCCGTTTTTACATCGCAGGACTTCTCATGGTTACAGAAGGGGCAGGTAAACTGGGTTTCTAGGGTGCCCGTCATCTTCTTCTTGGGGGGCGGCTTCCTTTTCGACTTCCTGCGTCCCATGGCTTCAAGTAGATGAATCTGCGCTCGATTTCCCTCGCAGTAAAGCCCACTTCACCCGGGAGACAGTCTGTGCACAGATTTTATACCATTTAAAAATAATGTAGTAAGCTGAATGTGGTCCTGTAATTCTAGCACTTGAGAGGCTGAGGCAGGAGGATTGCTGTGAATTTGAGGCTAGCCTGGGCTACATAGTGAGTTCATTGCCAGCCCATACTATACAACTATACAGTGAGACCCTGTCTCAAAACAAAACAAAACAAAAAACTATGTCGTAAAGCTTTTTTTTTTTTTTTTTTTTGCGCACGACTGGTATTTGAACTCACAACCTTGCAATTGCTAGGCGGGCACTTGTGCCACAGAGCTATCTCTACAACCCCATTCTTTTTACTTTTTAATGGCTATATAGTATTTCTTTGTTTATATTTGTCATTTAACTTTCTGTTGATAACTTTTGGTTGCCCCTCATTTGTTACTACAAAAATTTTGTAGTAGAACTGGGCCTAGTGGCACATGCCTATAATCTCAGCACTGGAATGCTAAATCAACAAGAGGATTATTATGAGTTCAAGGCCAGCCTGGGCTATATATAGTGAGACCTGATCTCAAAAAACCCAAACCAAGCAAACAAAAAGGTGTAATGAATAATAGCTTCATACATGTCTCCCCAAAAGCAGAATTGCTGCTCCAATTTTTAAATTTTTAATTTGCATACATATTATCAACTTGCCTTTCTGGTGATGTACTGGTGTATATTTCTCCCAACAATTTGTTGACATGCCAGTTTCTCCTCACTTTAGTAGTTAGTGTTCTGCTGTCAAACAGAACCTGTCAATGTGGTGACAGCTGATACATAATTATGATTTGTTCTTTTGACTTTATGGAGTGATACTAAATACTTACTGTGAATTTACATTGCCTTTATGTGACTGTTTAATGATAGCCCCTATTTTTGGATTGTTTCTCATACGTATTTTTGGTTTTTTTTTATTTTTTATTTTTCCATTAACAGCCATCAATCTGTGTATCCATGTACTGGTTCTGCATCTAATTATTATTTGGTAAATACTTGTATCTAATAGGGCTGGTTTACCTTTTCCCACTCTTTCTCAAAAATTTAGTGGCCCGGGGGCCCGGCAGGATGGCTCAGTGGTATAAAGCACCTGCTTAGGAAAGCTTAGGCGGCTGCAGGGACCACGGTTTGATCCCCGGCACCACATGCTGTGCCAGCCCTGCCCTCAGGGCAAGCTGAGCTGGCCATATAAATAAATAAATAAATAAACAAAAGTTCTGAAACAAGGAAAAAAAAATTTAGTGGCCCTTGTCTTTGTTGTCTTTGTTTATTGTGCTGACAAACCCAGGGCCTTGCACATGCATAAATAAACAAAAGTTCTGAAACAAGGAAAAAAAAATTTAGTGGCCCTTGGCTTTGTTGTCTTTGTTTATTGTGCTGACAAACCCAGGGCCTTGCACATGCTAAGTAAGTGCTGTACCACTAGGCTACATATTTAGGAGGGTGTTTTTTTTTTTGCTAGTTTCGGAGCTGGAGATCAAATTGTGGTCCCTTGCGCTTGACTGCATTTGCTCAAGTGGCACTTTAAACTGAGCTAATTGGCAAGATCTTCCCTCCCCTGCCAGAACTTGAGAAGGGTTTTTTATTTTTTTGTCTGGCTCAGGTTGTATTAAGGGCAGATCTGTTAAGGCATGTGGAGCTGGGGATTGAACTGCAGCCCCCAGTACCTGAACGAGTTTGCCCAAGCAAGCACTTTGAATGACTGAGCTAACTGGCAAGCTCCCTACGCTACATATTTATGAAAAGATTTTCCAAATATATTCATCTGTGTCTTCCATCAGATAAACGTAATAATTTAGACCTACTTAATAGGCAACATGTCCTTGTAACTTGTAATTTAGGTTGTTTTCCTGTTCTGGTTTTCTTAAATAACATTGGGGAAAAATCAACTGTTAATAGGACTCTTAAGTGTTTTTGGTACACTGTGTGTGGTGGTGCATACCTGTAATTCCAGTACTCAGAAGGCCAAGGCAAGAAGATAGCACCTTTGAGTCCAGCCAAGGCTACATAGAAGGTTCAAGGCCACTTGGCCCATGTAGTGAGACCCTTGTGTCAAAACAAACAAGGGCTGGCCAAATAACTCAGCAGATTAAAATGCCTGCTTATGCAGATGCAGTGGCCAGGCTTTGGACTTCGATGTGTGCTGTGCTGGCTCTGTTCCCGGAGCACACTGAGCGTGGCTGTGGTGGCACATGCCTGTAATCCCAGCTCTTGAGAGGCTGAACACAGGTGTATCACTATGAATCTGTTCCATGTAGTGAGACCCTGTAGGCCCTGTACTAAAATATAGACAACACACACACACAAGCAAACCCAATACCCAATGAATCAGTGTTTCTGTTAATTTATCTAATGTTAATTGTAGTAAAATTTCTTAGGTAATACTGACATATTTTAATATTCCACAGTGATTTATGTGGCTAAATACAAATGGTTTTGTTGCAGTAGGAAATAGATGGAGGTCTATTTGATGTAAAATAGTATTTTGAATATATTGAGATCCTATATCTTATTTGAATACAATTAAGTCCAGAGACCATTTTTTTCTTTATTGGTTAGTGGTAATGGGATTTCAACAATATATTTTTATTTATTTTTAGCATGATACCAGTAATCCTTTGCTAACCAGTGGACCTACAGCTGAGCTCCCATGGGCTGTAAAAGTAAGTAAACTTATATAATTACTCACCTCTTACTCTATTTTGCTTTCTACCTACATATATATCCTTTCCCCCAGCTTTGAAATATATTGTTATCTGCATTAGTACAGTTAGGGATTTTTTTTTTTTTTTTTGTCTTTTTGAGACAGGGTCTTGCTGTACAGTTCAGGCTGGCCTTGAGCTCAGTTTTGTAGCCTAGGCTGGTCTCGCTCACCAATCCTCCCACCTTAGCCTCCCGAGTGCTGGGATTACAGGCATGCGCCACCACGCCCGGCTTAGGGATTTTTTTTCTTGTTTTTTTTTTGAGAGAGAATCTCACTATTTATGTAGTTCAGGCTGACCTTCAGTTCCTTATGTAGCCCAGGTTGGCCTCAAATTCATTGTGATCCTCCTGGAGCCTCAGTCTCCAGACTGCTGGATTACAGATGTATGCTTTCTAACCTACTAGGTTAGAGAACTCTGAGGAATCTTTAGATTGTTAGTCACTTTATGATAGAAGGTAAGGAATTAGACTTTGGGTGGGCAGATAATATATAGTAGTTTTTCATGCTGTGTAGGAAACTTTTAATATTTTTGAAAGTGTCTTGTTATTAACCAGAAAAAAAAATTATGTTTTTGGAAAATGAAGTCTTGATGTTTATTTTTAGAGCATTGATACTTAATTTTTAAAAATGAATTTCTTGAATTTGAATTTACCTACTACCAGGGGCTTACCAGGTATACTACCAGGGGCTTACCAGGTAGTGCTGGCTATTAAAATTACCTACTACCAAGTTGAGAGTCGTAGTACGTCACTAAACTTTCTTATAGAAGGTATTTTTTCTTGTTAGTCTAAGTGAGAAAGGAAACTAAATGTTTTTCAAAGTCCTTCTGTCTGAAATCTTTTGATTCTAGCGTAACTATAGAAAAATAGTATCCTAGCTACAAAGGATAGGGACACTGGACTTAAGAGTAGAAGCATTTTAAAATTATTATTTGCTCCTGTTTTGATTAAAGTGAAATGTGTTTTGAGTGTTAGTTTGCATGTTATCTAGTCTTTGATGATTTGACTTTTAAACTGCAGTTAAATTATTTTGTCATTATTAAAATTGTCATTTACCCTTTTTTATATTGTAGTCTGAAGATAAGGGCAAATATGATGCAATTTTTGATAGCTTAAGCCCAGTGAATGGATTTCTATCTGGTGATCAAGTGAAACCAGTATTGCTCAACTCCAAGTTACCTGTGGAAATCCTTGGAAGAGTAAGATACTAAGTTTTTAATGTAATTTTTATTTATTTTAGTTTTGTATCTGCCAGGGACGCTTGAATAGTAAAATATATAGATCTTGTTTTAAAATGGTTATTACATAACTTACTGTGTTTTTAATACATAAAATCTTTTTTTTTTATTCCCTCCCTATACACTAGGAGTGCTTGATGTTAGTTATATATATGAGTCCTCTTTAAGCAGGTCCTTATTTGTGTTACACACTGTGACCTTTCAGTTGCTTGATAATTTTCTTTTTCCTTTTTCTTTCTCTTTTTATTTTTCTTTTTCCTTTTTGCCTTTTGGAGAGAGGGTCTTGCTGTGTAGTTCAGGCCGACCTTGAACTCACTTTGTAGCCCAGGCTGGCCTCAAATTCTCAGGAATCCTCTTGCCTTAGCCTTCCAAGTGCTGGAATTACAGGCAGGTGCCACCATGCCCAGTCCAATTGCTGATAATTTTTAGAAACCATCAGAATTTTATGTTTGCTGCCTTACTGCATGCATCATAGGCTTCTTTTGTAAAGAGTAATTGCATTTCTGAAATCGTAAATTCACTAAGTTGAGTTTCCCGTCTTTATGGGTCTTTTTCCTAGATGCTGAAAAGTCATCCTGATTCCTTAGCTTCACCAAGACCTTTAAATCTCAGACTTGTTTACTTTTCCTATCTTTTTTAGAAAATGTAGTGTTCATTTGTGTTAATTATATTCATATTGTTATGCAGCCATTACCTATCTATATAACTTTATATTTTGTAAAATTAAAACTACCTTTTGTTGGAGGGGGCCAGTTATGTGGATTGAACCTAGAGCTTTGTATATGCTAGGCAAACACTACCAGTGAGCCACATCCCTAATCCTTCACCTATCTGTTGACATTACTTTGGTCCTTCCAATTTAGGACTTTTTGGTCCATATTTCTATATCTTTGTCCTTAGCTCCCTTTGGCACACTGATCATCTATTCCTTTTGCCTGATAAACTCATAAAGTCTACTCTCTAATTTGAATTTCCCTCCTTTTTAGTTCTTTTTCCTGCTTTCTTGCAAGATTTTTATTTTTTAACCTCATTAAGAAGTCTTTCACTTTACAGGGGTTGGGAAACAGCTCAGGAGAATAAGTGCTTGCCTGTCAAGTGCAAGTTCCTGCATTCAATTCCTGGTCCCACCAAAAAACAAACAAACAAGAAGTCTTTCACTTTAATAAAAATCCTTTTTTTTTTTGGTGGTATTGGTGCTGCTGGACCTTGTGCATAAGATAATATAGTTCTACTACTGAGCCATCTCCCAGATCTCTGAAAAATCAAGTTTGCATGAATTATGTGCCTTCTCCTTGACTGCATATAAATTATTGAGAAAGCCTAGTAAAAATGATGCCATATAAATTCATCATTACTAACTTTGACTGGTTGTCTCCTTTCTGCCTGCCACTCTTGTATTATTTCCAAGGTGGTTCCTTGCTACTCTTTCAGAGCTTATCTATTCTCTGTGGACCACTAACCTTTTAAATCCCTGCTAAATCAGGGCACATGAAATTAAGTCCTGGCTGCACTACTTTTTAGTTATATGACTTAGGACAAAATCATACCATGTCACAGTTTTCCAACACTTAATTTCATTTAATTTTTGAACTGAGAATGGAACTTAGGACCTCATGCTCACCAGGCAGGTGCCACGCTGCTGAGCTACACCCTTGGGCCTTCCTACACTTTATTTTTTTTAATTTTTTTATTTTTTTGTCTTTTTGAGACAGGGTCTCGCTATGCAGTTGAGGCTGGCCTTGAGCTCACTTTTGTAGCCCAGGCTGGTCTCGAACTCGCACCAATCCTCCTGCCTCAGCCTCCCGAGTGCTGGGATTACAGGCGTGAGCCACCACGCCCGGCCCTTCCTACACTTTAAAACAGGCACAATTTCCAGTTCATAGGATTGTAAGGATTGAAATGTTGTAATGTATATAATATACTTAGTACAGTTCTTATTACATAATCCTTGGATGCTAGTTGCTATGATTAGGAGGGTAATGATAACTACATTACCATTAATACTACTTCTCTTAGACAAATGTATAGATTAAATGCTTAATAAATACTGATTTAAAAGGCATTTTCTAGTATTGTGTCTCTAAACTATAAACAATCGTGTCCTTTTATTAAAATTAATCTTTTAGTAGTTTCCCATTGCAATTAAGTAAAGCCCAAACTCCTTTTAAGATATTTAATGACCAGACACTTATTTTTATTTTTGTATCTCATCAGTATACTTCTTTTCCCTGCCCCCAAGATAAACTCATTTCTCATTTCTCTTTTTAAGGTTTGGGAGTTGAGTGATATTGACCATGATGGAATGCTTGACAGAGACGAGTTTGCAGTTGTAAGTAACCTGTAATGTTCTTTGAATATGAAGTATCTCAATGGTTTTGTCATGTGAAAAATTCCCCTTTTAATTCATCTTTGAAGGAAAGTGTAGATCACTTTGTTGGTATTAACATGTTTTGTAGAATTTGGAGGTTTTTAACAAATATTTTTAAATAAATGAATAATATAAAATGTGTGTTTCGCTATCCTTGTTTCTTTTTGTTTGCTTTTTGTGAGGCTGGGCTTGAACTCATGTATCCTCATCCTCCTGTGTCAACCTTCTGAGTGCTGGGATTATAGGCATACACTGCATGCTTGGCTTTCCATCCTTTCTTCATTTGACTTTCAGATACATAGGAATATATGCTTTGGTTAATGTTAAAGATGGTGGGTAGTATTGCCTTTTGTACCCCAACTTGATGACATACCTCAGTACTGACTTTTTGTGGAATACTATTGCCTCAGATGTACCCCTCAGTTTTCACATATTTTTCATTGAAAGGAAGCATGATTAACACTTCTGTTTCATCTCATAAAGGTAGACAAGTTTTGACATCTTACCCAGTCGTTCGAAAGACCCGTCTAAAGCTATATTTTCTTAGTAATTGTAATTAAGACATGAATATTTTCCTTAAAGATTAGGTAAAACTCTATTGGGAACTCATTCATAATAGATTTTTATTTATTTATTATTTGCTTTTTGAAGCAGGTCTTGCTATGTAGTTCAGCCTGATCTTGAACTTACTATGAAGCCCAGGTTGGCCATGAACACATGGTAACCCTCTTGCCTCACTCAGGAGTGTTGGGGTTATAGGCATGAGTCACCATACGTGGCCATTTATAATAAATCTGTAATCCCTGTTTTATTTTCTTAATTCATATTTTTAGTTCGTATTAATTTTTCAGAATACTGGGTTTCATTGTGGCATCTTTATACATGTATGTCATTTTGATTATACCCTATTACCCTCCTTTATATTCCTCTTCCCCCCCTTTTTTTTTATGGCCAGCTCAGCCTGCCCCGAGGGCAGGGCTGGCACACCATGTGGTGCCGGGGATTGAACTGCAGTCCCTGAAGCCACCCAAGCTCCCAAGCAGGCGCTTTAGACCATTGAGCCATCCTGCCAGGCCCCATCCTCTTCCCCTTTTGCTGTCTTATTTAGAAATTAGTTTGTATAGATTGTCAGTGAGGTTTTTTTTTTTTTTTTTTTTTTTTTTAATCTTTTTGAGACAGGGTCTCATTATACAGTTCAGGCTGGCCTTAAGCTGAAGCTCACTTTCGTAGTCCAGGTTGGTCTCGAACTTGGACTGATCTTCCTGCCTCAGCTTCCCAAGTGCTGGGATTACAGGCATGTGCCAACACACCCAGCTTGTCAGTGTGTTTATTTTGCTAAGGAATTATCTTTATTTTTCTTTTACTTTTTGTGATACTTCAGATAAAATACATTGATTCTGTAGCACTGATCTGTCAACTCTTTAAATTTGTTTGACCTCCAACTAGTAATCTTTCTGCTTCAGCCTCCTAAGTAGCTGGGATTACAGGCATATGCCACCTTTTCTGGCAAGAGTTTACCATTTCTGTTTCTAATTGCATTGATTTGGTTCTTGTCTTGCTTTTCTAGGACCTGTAGGTGCATCTTTCTTTTGGGTTTTTTTTTTTTTTTTTTTTTTGGATATAGGTTTTCTCTGTGTTTCTGATGTGGATATTTACAGCTATAAACTTCCTCCTTAGGACTTTTATTGTATCTCTGTGGTATGTAGTACTGGTATTATTGCTTGATTCTAACAACTAATTTCTTTCTTGATTTGTGACCCATTGATCACTCAAGAGTATATTGTTGAGGGCCGAGGAGATAACTGTGGCACAAGTGCCTGCCTGGCAAGTGCAAGGTCGTGAGTTCAAACCCCAACCTTACCTACCTACCTAAAGAAGTAAATAAATAAATTCTGCTAAAAAAAATAAAAGAGTATACTCTTTGTGTGCCATGCTCCCCCCTGGGGGGGGGGCACCTGAGATTGCAATTGAGACTGGGCATGGGGGTGTGTTTCTGTAATCTCAGCACTTGGGAGGTTGTAAACAGTAGGATCACTAGGAGTCCAATCTGGGTAGTGAGACCTGTTCCTTTGTATTTAAGCATACTATAGGCTAGTATGTAGTCTGTTTTGGAGAAAGTTTTGTTTACTACTGAGAAGAATGTGTGTTCTGTTGTTGCATGAAATACTCTGTAGATTCTATGAAGTCCATTTGTTTGAAGATGTGCTTTTATGTAGTTGATCTATTTGTGATAGAAGGTTATTGAGGCTGGCCATTATAATTGCATTGATGTTTATCTGATCTTTTTGTGTCTAATAGTATATGTTTTATGAATTTGAGTGTGCCAGTATTTGGTGTATGTGTACTTACAATTGTTATCTGTTCCAATTGAATTGTTTGCTTAACCAATATGTAGCAACCTTCTTTGCTCTTCTGATCAGTTGAGTCTACTTTGAGTATAGAATAGCTATTCTGACTTACTTTTAGGCTCTTGTTGCATGACATTGTTTAAAAACACTATCCTTTGATTTTAATCTGTGAATCTCTTTTTGGCTTAAATGTTTTCTGTGTGGAGGATTGGGCTTGGTTTTTTATCCACTTCCAATCTCTCTTGATTTTGTTCTTTTCTCTCTTCTCCTTCCCCTCTCTCTTCTCCTTCCCTCCTCCACTTCCTCCTGTTTTTCTCTTCCTCCTCCTTTCATCTTTCTTCAGTATGTGTTGAGGGTTGAGTATTGAATACAGTGGCCCATTTCTAAGTTCTTTTTTGTTTCCACACTGAATGTTGAACCTTCCTTGCCTTTCCTGGTGGGTAGAGTGAGGTGAGGGTGTAGTGCTTACCTTTGGGCTGTATTCACTCTACCTACTCCCAGTGTTCTTATACCTCTGTGTGCCCCATGTTACTGCTTTCATTAGCCTTTAGATCTGTGGGTTTGGAAGGTGCCTCCTTTGCTCCAGAGTCTCTTCTCTGTATATATTTTTTATTTTATTTTGTTTTGTTTTGTTTTATTTATTTTCTTCTATTTATGGCCAGCTCAGCCTGCTTTGAGGGGATGGGGCTGGTGCAGCATATGGTGCCGGGGTTCGAACCACTGTCTCTGCAGTTGCCTAAGCTTGCCTAAGCAGGCACTTTAGACCGCTGAGCCATCTTGCCAGGCATATTGGCAGATGGGGAAAGCAAGCAGACCACTGAGCTCTGTGCAGCAGGATAGAATGATCTGGACTTCATGACAGTACTTTCAAACTCAGCCCCTTCCAAAAACTGCATGTGATTAACCTGGCCTCCCACCCTAGAGTGTGGGACCAACATGTCCTTCCCAGCTCAAGCCTGCTTGCCAAACTTCTCAGAGGATTTGTGTGTAGGTCACATCCTCTCCATAACTGTCTCTTGTGACCCTAGTCACTGTGGTAGGGTGATCTCAGAAACTGTAATATAGTTGTTCTGTGGCTTCTGATTCCCAGAGTAGCTCATCCTCTTCCTAGAATGGCTCCTGATTAAACACGTTCCTGCTGGCTTGAACCATGTGTGGTAAATCTATGACTGCCTCATGCTGCCCAATGGGACAGTCATGCATGTGCCATCAGTGATTCAGAGCTGCCCAGCAGAAGACACCAATTATAACCCCATTGTGAATGTATTAATCACTCTCAAATATCATGGGTGCTACAGTGAATTTCTTCTCCAGCTCCAACCTGCTATGTGACAAGGATCACTTACAGAGTAAAAATCCATGCTGTTGTGTTTGCAATTTACAACCATGGGCTTTTCATGGGGCTACTGCTGCTATTGTGGTCCGTTGTTTTTCATGGAGGCTGCCAACCCTTTCCAGACTTAGCTTATATTTTCAGAAGCAGATCTCTTTCTTAGGAAAGGCCAAGGGTTAGTGTTCCTGGGTGCTAGCTGGCCTCCTCAGTCTGCCAAGTGGCTGGGACTGTATTGCATCATTTAGTTCAGCTCTTTACTATTTTCCTAAGTTATGATTACTACACTATAGTATAATTAAAACAAACCGCATGATTTGTCCTTATTTGCAAGAATTAGTATTTTTTCACTTTTACTCATTTTTTAAAATTTACTTTTACTTTTTTAAGTTTTTAAAAGAATAAAAAATTGTTACAAAAATAGAAATGGTACAGAATTCACTAAACAAGATGATAGGAATTCAACAATGGTTGTTTCTCTTTTTCTCTTTTTTTGATACTGGGAATCAAACTCAACAATGGTTGTTATATTGCATGTTGTCTTCAAATTATTCAGATTACCAGATATAAACGAACAGAATGGATCAAAAAGTTAAAAAGATAAAGAAAAAAATTAAGCATTAACTGTTCCTTTCAGTAGACCAGTAGAAATCAGCAATATAATTATCCAAGCTATCCTGTGTATGTACATATATATTCCCCCCTCCTTTTTTTCTTTCCTCCTGTCCCTCATCCCATTTGTTCCTTCCATGAATATTTTTAAATAGTGAATTTTAAAAGCCTTAACTTTTTCTTGAAAATTAAATGAAGTAATTTAAAAAGCAGTGAAAAAAGCAGTAGTGAAATACCAAGATAGTAACTTGTAAAAGTATCTTTTCAAATAATGAGTTAAGGTAATATAGTTGTTATTAGGATCAGCCTTCTGAGCCATTGCAGTTTGTACTGTGTATGGTTTGGTTGGTTGAAGTTTAGCACAGATCATTGGTGACAAACCTATCCATGTGTGTTCCATCTGGTTGTTGGTTATCACTGAAAGCTCTAAAAGGTTTACCATCCCTGAATGGACCCTTAGAATATCTTACTTACTTTACTAATTAATCAATCCTTTTTATTTCTTTAAATGTATTTGGTACGGGATCTCACTATGCAGCTCGGACTCACAGTGATCCTCTTGTTTTGAGCCTCCCTGGCACTGGGCTTGCAGGTGTACACCAGCACAGCCAGTCTCCATTGGCAGGTCATAGCATCTGAAGGCAGGAACGGTGTGGCATGTGTTGCTGGGGATTCCACCCCGGTCCCTGCACTTGCCTAAGCAGACACTTTAGTCCACTGAGCTGTCTCACTGGCCCTCAGAACTTGATTGGACATAAGAATCATTATATTTAAGAGCTACCTTAAAAATTCTACCAATTCCCCTTGGATTAAATGATGCTATTTATCTGAAAGACCCAATATAAAAATGAAAAGTTTAGAAAGTCAGTTCTTGGGGTCATTTCTGGTGTATCATTGTATTCTGTATTTTGGTCCAACACCACTTCTTTTGGATTAAAAAAAATAAAACAAGCAATAGCCATCAGTAGACTGAAAGACTTTGTTTGGGGGAGTAGCTTATTTTACCCATGATCCAAAACTTGGTTAGAATTTAATTTTGTGCTCTAGATTTAGCTTTATTTATCTTAAAACAGGGTCTAAAAAAAAAAAAAAAGGATCTCACTCTATAATTAGGGCTGATCTTGAACTCAATATATAGCCCAGGGTAGCCTTGAACTCAGTAATCCTCCTGCCTCAGTTTATGAAGTGCTGAGATTGCAGATTGTGTGCCAGCATACCCAGCTAAAATTCTTGACACTTCCTTTTTCCTTTTCTTTGGTATCATCAGTGGCAGTTTTGGTTGTTGATGGTTTAATTTATGATTTAGGAGATCTAACTTTTGTATCTTCTTTTTTTATTTTTTTTTTTAGACGGGGTCTTACTATGCAGTTTAGGCTGGCCTTAAGCTCACATGGTAGCCCAGGATGGCCTTGAGTGTGAAATGATCCTCCTGCCTCAGCCTTCCAAGTGCTAGTATTATAGATGTGTACCACCATGCCCAGCCTATGGAACTTTTAATGAATGGCTCTTCTTTTCAAATATAGATGCTTCATATTTTCTGAAACCTAGTAGTTTAACTAAAAGTCCAGAATCTAGGGTGGATTTCAGGGCTTTGTTTGTTTTGAGTGCACCTGTGAAGGTCAAACCTAGTCATGGCTTGGGTGCTCTGGCCATAGTTTAAAATGACATTGGAGAGTTTTGTGTGTATGCATACACACAGAAATAAAGTTGATTTAAAAATTACACCTGTCTCCTTGAATATGAGGGTATTTTTTTGTTGTTGTTGTTTGTTTTGTGTTTCCTTTTTTAGACAGGGTCTTGCTGTGCAGTTCAGGCTGGACTTGAGCTCACTTTGTAGCCCATACTGGCCTCAGACTTGCAATGATCCCCTTGCCTCAGCCTCTGAAGTGCCAAGATTATAGGAATACGCCACCATGCCTGGCTTGAGTGTTTTGTTTTTTGTTTGTTTGTTTATTTCTAATTTATGACTATGTCAGTACTGTATTCACTTATTGATGAATAATCTGATTATCTTATGAAGATATTCGAAATACATATATGAGGAAGTAGCTCAGTGTGAAGATAGATCTCAATACTCCCTGACCCAACAGAGCTTATCATGTGATAGTAATGTTACTGATAGGAGACTATTCTTTGAGAACCAGTCCTTTAAATTGAAATTCGGGATGAAAATACTAGGTACTTACTGTATTTTCCAAAAGTCACTAACTTGCCTGTGCTGGACTTGAGCTTGCAGTATTAGGTACTTAAACTTTTCAAATATGTAGTCACTAACTTGCCAGACTAGGCTGGGGCTAGCAAACATCCTGCCTATTTTTTCCAGAGTGCAGAGGTTACAGGCCTGTGCCACAGCATCCAACTCTGAGAACCAAATGCGAACACAAATTCCGAGGCCTTGTCATAGATCTTCTTCTAGACCTGCTTAGTCAAAAACTGAGGCAGGACCAAGGAATATGTTATTTCAAAAGCTTTCTAGGTAGGGAAATTTTTTGAAAAAAAGAAAAAAAGTAGAAACAAGGCTTTTTAAATGGGGGTTGCAGAATGCTGAAAGAAGGGTAGGCAAAAGGGAGAGAAATGGAGTTCTATCATCTATAGATACAAATTCTCTATGATGAATGTGATCATTATGTATATCTAAAATGCACAGGTATACAGGTATGGTCATACATGCTTATAATCCTAGCACTCAGGAAACTGATGCAGGAGGATTGCTGTGAGTTTGAAGCCAGCCTGGGATACAAAATGAGTTCTGCACTGTTGGTGGGAGTGTAGATTGGTACAACCACTCTAGGAATCAATATGGAGATTCCTTAAATTGCTAGGATTGGAGATTCTATTCAAGCCAGCTCTTTTCCTGTGTATTTTTCCATAAGAACTGAAAACCTCATACCACAGTGATATATGTGCACCCATGTGTTGCAGCAGTGCAGTTTGTCATAGCTAAATTCTGGAAACAGCCTGATGCCCATCAACTGAAGAATGGATAAGATTTGTCTTTACACAGTAGAGTATTGTTCAGCTATAAAACAGGATAAATTTGAGTCTTTTGTCAGTAAATAAGTAACTAGAGAACATACTCTTAAGTGCAATAAATCAGACCCACATGTGCAAATATCGCATTATCTCCTTAGTGTGAGAACCTGAAAGAGAAAAGTAGAATCTGAAGGGTACTATAGATACTGGTTAAAAGGAATGAACTTACTCAAAAGGAGTTACTGAGTTGAGAAGGACAGGAGAAGGAGTGGGGAAAATTTATTGATTTATTGATACATGTAAGCAGGATAGTTTAGACAACTGTACTGTGGTTGTGTCAGTCTACACTCACACCAACAGTGCAGAAGTGTTCTTTCCACAGCCTCTGCATTATTTGTTACTGGCAGACTTCTTGATTTTAGCCATTTTTTCTGGGATAAGATAGAATTGCAGTGTTGTTTTAATTTGTATTTCTTGAATGACCAATGTTGAACATTTTCTCATGTATTTACTTGCCATTTATATTTCTTCCTCTGAGAAGCATATATACATGTCAGATGCCCAGTTTTTGGATTGAGTCTTGGGGGGGTGCTGGATTTTTTTTTTTTTTTTTTTTAATTCTTTGTATGTTCTTGATAGGTCTTTGTCTGAGGGACAGTTGGCTGTAATTTTTTTTCCCCAGTGTGTTGGTTTTCTTTTTTCTCTGTTGGAGATTTACTTTGAAGTATAGAAAGTTTTCAAAAAGATGAGATCCCTATGGAGTCTTTGAAGTATTTCCTGTGAAGCTTGGGTTTGTTCTTGAACTCTCTACCTACTCCTATATCTTTAAGATTTCTATCTACATTTTCCTCCAGAAGATTTAGTGTTTCTGTTTTAATATTTAAATATTTGATCCATTTTGACTGTAGCTTTGTGCATCTTCATAGGCATAGCTTGAAGATAAGATGATTTTTTTAAATGATTATTAATTCAGTGGGTGAATGGTAAATCATTTTAATATATATGACCTTGGTTCATCTATTTTTGAAGGCCATGTTTTTGGTATACTGTGCACTGGAGAAAGAACCTGTGCCAATGTCCTTGCCTCCAGCTTTGGTGCCACCATCTAAAAGAAAAACGGTCAGTATATCGGGCTCTGTGCGATCGATCCCCTCCTCAGCACCAGCCAAGGAATCTTACCACTCCTTGCCACCTGTAGGCATTTTACCTACCAAAGCACCATTAAGACAGGTATAGATTTATCAGTGTTAAAGAATTTTTTTTTTTTTAACCAGTGCATGATATTTAACAGTTGGTTATTTGAGAAAGATAGAAGGAGCAGTCAAGCACAGTTTTAGAGTTCTCTCTGGAACTTGAAACTACACAATGTGGTGTCCAGGAGGAGATAGTTATTCTTCTGCACTGCCTTAGGTCAGTGGTAGTGAAATTATGGCAAGAGCACCACTGCATACTGTTTGTATCATTCAGAGCTCTGAAAGGTTTAGTTCTCTGCTTTATTTAGGTCATATGGATCTTTTTATTGACTTTGCCTTTTTTTACCTGGAATTAAAGTTACAGATGGAAGATACTACATGCTAACACAGCATGCTTGCCCCGGCATGATTAATACTTGCTTTTGTAAATCTCTAGTTAACTCTTGATTTTTTTGGGATCAGATTATCCAATTCTGGTTTGTCCATGGCTATTTCTCCTTTTAACCTGTCTCTTAAATTGAATAAAGCAGTATAATGACACAACATTGCAAATTGGCCAATTTGACTATAACAACAATGCTGGGTGCAACTATAGAAAATAAAGACTGAAAATTATCTTACTATTTTGTTTACTTGCAAGCTACCTGTGAGAATGGGAATTTATATGTCAAGAGTTAACTATGCTTCAATTTACTCATTACTTAAAAGAAAAAAAGTAAGATGGGCATTTATATGTTTGGTTCCACCTGATGTATATTTTTATTTTCTTTGTACCGCAGCATTTTGGAGGTGATATGCTACTATAGTTATTAGGATAGATTTATTCTGAAGTTATGACAGATGCTATCATGGATTGGAAGAGTTGTGCTTCAGAGTTTGTTCCATTTTAGCAGAATGCTGTTTTTTCCTCCTTCCCACCCTCTATAGTGGGTTGTATCCCCTGCAGAAAAAGCTAAATATGATGAAATCTTCCTGAAAACAGACAAAGATATGGATGGATTTGTATCTGGATTGGAGGTCCGTGAAATCTTCCTGAAAACAGGTTTACCTTCTGCCTTACTAGCCCATATTTGGTAAGTACAGTTTTATATTTTTATATCACTCTAGTGTTGTACCTTCTTCTTCTTCTTCTTCTTTTTTTTTTTTGGTGGTACCAGGGATTGAACTCAGGATCTTGCGCTTCCAGAAAATCACTTACTCCACTAAGCTATCTCCCCAGACCTATATCTTCTTTTTTATTTTTAATTTTAATTTTTTTTGGTGGGGGGACCTGGGTTCGAACTCATGACCTTGCACTTGTCAGGTATGCACTTAGGCTAGAGCTATCTCCCTGGCCCCATAACTTTTTAAAAATCACTTCTATTTGTTTTATTTATCATCACATTTTGTTCTCTTTATTTTACATGTTGAGGGATTAAACTTTAATTCAAAGCAATATGGGTCCTACGGAGAAAGCTAATCCTTTAGAAACTTTCTCATCCATGAGAAATCTAAGATATAACAAATAAACATGTTAAAGAGAAGATAATAAGAAACCAGTAGGTATACTCATGAGTATTATTAAGAAGATCAGGTGCTAGGGAAAGAAAGGAATTGAAGGGTAAAAATTGAGGGCTAAGCCAGGCCTGGTGGAGGATGCCTGTAATCCTAGCACTTGTGAGGCTGAGCCAGGAGGATCAATGTGAGTTCGAGACCAGCCTGGGCCACAAAAGTGAGCTCAAGGCCAACCTGAACTGTGTAGGAGACCCTGTCTCAAAAAAAAAAAAAAAAAAAGGGGGGGGGGGGGTGGCGGCAGGATGGCTCAGTGGTCTAAAGCGCCTGCTTAGGAAAGCTTAGGTGGCTGCAGGGACTGTGGTTCGATCCCCTGCACCACATTCTGTGCCAGCCCTGCCCTCAGGGCAGGCTGAGCCGGCCATAAAAATAAATAAACAAAAATTCTGAAACAAAAAAAAAAAAAAAAGAATTGAGGGCTGGCCTGATACCTTTGCAAACTAGCAGCAGCCTGGGTTTGACCCCTGGCGTACTGTACTATCCCTTTCCCGGGGGGAACAGTGAGATGGTGATTGAGACTGGGCATGGTGACTTGTTCCTGTAATCTAGCACTTGGGAGGCTGAAAACAGGAGAATCACTATGAATTTGATCTATTTAGTGAGACCCTGTAGACCCTGTGCTAAATACATTAAAAGAAATTTAACATTCAATCATATCTCCAATCTTTGATAACAATATGTTAATCTGAGCAATAGATTTGATGATAAAAACAGATAATATGGGGCCTGGCAGGATGACCCAGTGGTCTAAAGCGCCTGCTTAGGAAAGCTTGGGTGGCTGCAGGGACCGTGGTTCTATCCCAGGCACCACATGCTAAGCTGGCTATAAAACTAATAAATAAACAAACAAAAGTTCTGAAACAAGAAAAAAAATAAAATAAAAAATTCTAAAAACATAATATATCAACTATCCTTAATCACCTGTTTTTGTTTTGAAAATCTGTAACATGTATTGTTGTATGTTACCCTGTTTCTTTTTTTTTTTTTTTTTTTTTAA
>PVJA010003825.1:23145-91451 GCA_004027025.1 Myocastor coypus | reverse complement strand
CTGGGACAGGAAGTTAGTCGCGGGAACGCAGAGGCGGGGCAGAGGGGCGCAGGGGCTTACCTGCGGCGGGTGTGCAGGCTCAGCTCCCAGCGGTGGGGTTTGGCCTGGGCTGGGACAGGAAGTTAGTCGTGGGAACGCAGAGGCGGGGCAGAGGGGCGCAGGGGCTTACCCGCGGCGGGTGCGCAGGCTCAGCTCCCAGCGGTCTGATCTGTGTTTTATAGACATGTTATAGTTTATGTCCAGTTGTCCCTCCAAAGTGTCATGCAGTCATGGCGCGTGGCTTCTATAGATTGAGACTTGACTCATGATCCCTGGGATTGTGTTTTAGTACTGATGGTATTATCGGTCTGAGTAAGGCTGAGACTATGGGTGTGGTCTAGGGTGGATATCCTAAGGCGGAGAGCCTGAATGTAATATAAAGAGCAACAGAGAGACAGACTCGAGCTGTTGCTGCTGCTCTGCTGCCCTGATTGATTGGCTGCCTCTGCCACCATTTTGCCGCTGTTCTGCCGCCATGTACTGGATGCTCTCTGCCGTGCTCCACTCAGCCTTGGGCCAGCCAAATATGGACTGAAACCTCTATGAACTGTGAGCTAAATAAACCTTTCCTTCCTTCATTTTGAGTGTTGGGTATTTGTCCCAGCAACGAGTAAAAAGCAACTAAGACAAGACACTAAGTCTCAAGTATTCTTGAGGACAGATTTTGCCATTATTGTCAATTTACAAAAGAAAAGAGAGACACTTGAGGAATGAGTCATGCAACTTCATGACATTTGGACATTTGCTTCCCTCAAACGTGACAGAGACATAAGTGGCAGTTCCCACAGAGAGAAGTACATAGTAGCTGCTCAAGGAATGCTAAATCTCATCCTTATTCTTTCTGAACATCAAATATTTTGGAAGCAAATTGGATTTTATCATGATGTATCTTCTTTTAAAATGAAACTGAAGTACAAAGGTTGTATAGTATAAAACAATGTTTTTTCTTAGAAAAGGAATACAACTGTGAGAAACAGAAAATTTAGGGGATTTTTTGCCCTTCTACTCTTTACAAGTCATCTGGGGCAGATATTTATTGGGAAATAAAGCTTTTCTTCCAGTGTTACTACCCAAGGCATAGTCTATGATCACTTTCTGTCTGCAATTTGTTGTTTAGGTTGGATTTACTTCTAAAGACTAACACATGCTGTTAATCCGGCAGTGTAAGTCCTCTACTGGTCTGGACAGCAGACACATAATATGTGCTGAGATGCTCAGTTGACTTTATTAGCCACCAACAAGCATATTCTCTGTTAGAGAAACAATATGCACTTCAGTTGGCTGAGAACCCATCTGCAGTACGTTATTGTTATTTGGAGTAGGGCTCCTGTCCTTCTCTTGCATGTTCTGCAACTCTTTTCTTAGATCTTTCAGGCTTCTTACCTGAGGTTAAGGAAGCCAAGAACGCAGAACCTATGCCAGTTTTTTTTTTTTTTTTTTTTTTTTTTTTTTTTTTTTTTTTTTTTTTTTTTTTTTTTTTTTTTTGTCTTTTTGAGACAGGGTCTTACTATGCAGTTCAGGCTGGCCTTGAGCTCACTTTTGTAGCCCAGGCTAGTCTCGAACTCACACCAATCCTCCTGCCTCAGCCTCCCCAGTGCTGGGATTACAGGTGTGCGCCACCACGCCCGGCCTATGCCAGTTTTCATCAATGTATTTATTCCTAATATGTATGTGGTCTGATGCTACAGCTCCTTTCCAGCAACATCAGAAACTCTGCTGTAACCTTACCTGGGAGGTAGAGCATGGACATTATACATAGAATACTACTCTTCTACAGTTTTTAGAACATTGCAGTATAACTTTATAATGCTCATGTTCCTTTTATAGACCCAATGATAGTGTAATTATATAGGCTAGGAATATTATCAAAATTCTAATTCTAAAAAATTTTGGTGTGAACTACTCAAGATATTTGGGTAGTAATTGATATCTATTTTTTAAAATTTATGTATTCGGCACATGGTCCTACTATGTAGCTTTACTGTCCACACAATAAAGACCGAAGACTCCAGCTGAGGGCCTGGATCCCACAATAATGTCCTGCATGAGTCCAGCTGAAAACCTAGGCTCATAATAGTGCCTCCCATAAGTCCAAGTAGAAGCTGAGCACCCATGACAATGTCACTCTGCAGGCCTGTTTCATGGATCTTTACTGGGAAGGCCCAAAGGTTGGTGGTGGATGCTAGGAAGTCTGTGCCAGAAGGATGAAGGATCTGTGCTTGCAGACTGAGGAGTATATATAGCAGCCAGGAAGCAGAGCTCAAAGTAAGGACCAGAGACTCCTGGAAATGTTTCACAGCTATCCTAAGCAACAGTGAGGTTTTGAGCTCCTCTGAAGATGAGGAAAACCAAGTTCCCCTCAGGAAAGACAATGTGACAAGCTTCTCCAGGAAGCTGAACTGTGTACCATCTTCCCTTCTGGAGCCAGGAAGCGATGTTCTGGGTAAGAACCAGAACTCCCCATAAGTGAACCATCTCAGTAACAAGGTCCTAAGCTCCTCCATAAAAGAGAACAGCCAAATTCATCAGGAAAGTTAGCATGACAAGGTCCTCCAACAGACTAGACCAAGTCAACAAGTAGCTTCCAAAAGCTTCTCCAAACAATGTCGCTAACAGCCTCCCAACAGCTTCTCCTCTTCTGTCTTTTATGCTGCTGGCTATGGTCCTCATGTGAGCCTACTACACCCAGCTTGACACTCATTCAGTTCAGCTGGTTGTAACAAGTTGATTATTAGTTGAGAATCCACCAGTTTACTGTATGACTAGAATGCCTGCCATTTCTGATTCCTGGGCTGAAAAAACATTCCATTAAAACAAACAAAAACTTTCTCAGCATAATTCATGAGAATCTAGAAGATACTACAAATACATCAGGATTGACATGAAAGTAACATCATAACCATTAAAAATTAATTGATGATTTCTGCTTTAGCTCTAATATGTAACCTTAGAAGATATTAATCCCTTCCTTACAATAAGCAAAAAAGAAAAATGGAAAATTATGACTTTATTAGAGCCTACAGAGAATTATGGACACAGTAAAAACTATCACCCTGAAATCTAGATAAACAGATACATTGCGTACAGCTGAGATTTGCTTTCCTGAGGAAGTCTGTGAATCATTGATTAGACATGTATTTTACTTTCTGTATTCTGGTGTCATCATATGGGGCCCTTTAATCTCTAGAGGTCTAGCTAAATTTTTTTTTTTTTCTTGTTTCAGAACCTTTGTTTATTCACTCATTTTTATGGCCAGCTCAGCCCGCCCTGAGGGCAGGGCTGGCACAGCATGTGGTGCCGGGGATCGAACTGTAGTCCCTGAAGCCACCCAAGCTTTCCCAAGCAGGGGCTTTAGACCACTGAGCCATCCTGCCGGGCCCGGTATAGCTAAATTTAATAATTTTCTAGAAATAGTAAAAAACTCATCTGTTAGTACACTTTTCAAATACCACCAACCAACCGAGTGTCTATCCCAACCGCTCCCCTATTGGACTCTGACATTGCTTCCCCTTTTTCATACATTATCACTTCCCTTCAAGTAACAGAGAAGATTGTAACTACAATAACTGTAGCTACACACTATACACTATCTGGGTGTGACTTCTAGCAAGTGCCCACAAACAATAATCGAGACAAGAAGAAGGGGACTGGAGAAGTTTGAAGCCTCTGGGATTTATTATATCTATAACAAAAATGTGCCCTAAGTTGAAGAAATGAAACTTCACACTAGTTGCCTGCTTACCTTAGTTCCAAGTAATCAATGTATCATATTCTCACTAGAAGAGAAAATATTCTAAAAGGAAGGAAAATATTCTGGAGACAAAAAGCAAAGTTCATAACCAGGATCAAATATGATGAGAATACACTAATAGGAGTTTTCTATTATTAATATGTTAAGGTCTCTAAAAAAGAGCAAATACAGATAATATTAGTAAAGAGAAGATAAGTATTAGAATCAAAGAAATACTAGAGAAAAATGTCTATTGTAATAGAAGTGAAGGACATTTCTCATAGGTTTTGTCAGATTGGACACAAGAAAAGAATTCGTGAACTTAAAGATGAATCAACAGAAGTTTGCCAAGGTAAAATGTAAGGAGAAAAATAAAAATAATGGAACAAGTGGAAGAATTATAAAGCATTTGGAAAAGATTTAACAGACATGAATAAAAATGTAAGTAAGTCAAATGGACCTTTATCTGTGAGAAACACTGTCAAAAATTTTAAAAATTTCAGAAAGGAAGTGCCATTCCCAGATAGTTCCACTTACAAGTTAAACTACATATTTAAGGAAAAAGTGATATATGAATTTCACTTAATCTATTGCAGGAAATAGAAAGGATAGTGTATAAGTAGCAATCAATCATTACACACATGCTGACTGAGAACTATCTGTATATCTGTCATCTGGACTATAGTCTTACCATATCAATTTAATCATCTGAAGATAATTATTTTATTTCCACTTGTCCAATGAGGAATGTGAAGTAGAGCACTATTACATAGTTTTATGTACTACATATTTATGTTTTTTTGTTGTTCATATATTGAAATCTGACTGACAACATAATTGTAGCAGGAAGTATTATTCTTGGGAGGCAATGAGGTCAAGAGTTCCCCCATTGATGGTACTGTCATCGTCAGAGGGAAATGATTAAAAGTTGATTTTTCTCTTGTCCATGTGAGCATACACAAAGCAGATAGAAAGAGAGCCCTCACTAGATACATTGGCGTCCTCATCTTCAAACTGGAATGTCTATTATTGAGAAAAATTAATATCTGTTGTTTAATCTATGGTATTTTGTTACAGCAGCCCAAAATATCTAAGACAAAACTTTGTCAAATATAAGCCCTTTGAATATCTGTCTCTACCCAGAAGTGGTTAAACTATTGTGGACTAACTGACCCTGGTCACAGATCCATGAAGAAGGGACCAAATAGATTTGTTCATAATCAGATGTGATATAAACCCTTTGATATATAAATCAGAGACCAAAGTAGCAACATTGGAAACTCTAAAGAAAGCACGACCCTCATGACCACTTGGAGATACAGTGAATAGAGACTTGTATTTGATCAAGGACCCCAGGTTATTTGTGTACACATTTAAATTTGAGAAACACTGGACAAAAAAACAAGAAAGCATGAAAGGTAAAAGACTGTCATTAATCCTTTGTTTATAAATCAAAGTATTATGGGCAGCTAAAATAAAAATTAATCAGAGAGGAACTGGGCTCTCTAGGAAGTCAGCTGAAAAAAAAAAAAAAAAAAAGCTACCAGAACTGTGGCTGGATTCATAGCTGAAGAAGGCCAGTCTTCAAGGTAGAGATGCAGTGATAAGGGCTACATGCCTCCCTAAGGGACAATCGGTAATTTGGAATTATACTGTAATTAGTCACCTGTCTGGGAATTCCAGCTAGGAATCATTGCTCAGATAGGTGAATAGAGCATGAAGACCCATCCCTTCCCCACAATGCCTTGTTCTTCCCATGTACCTCTGCCACAGGACCCTCTTCTCTATTAGATCAATATTAGCTAAGCAGCTATTATGATTTGTGTCGAGTTATGCCCCCAAAGCCTCATGAAGTCACTGGGGGCAGGCTTCTAGAGTTTGTGATTAATTCATGATCCAATGCTAGGATTTTTGGTGAGTGCTCCACCTGAATACAGGATAACAAAGGGAGAGTCTGCTAGCTGCTGCTAGCTGCTGCTCCTTCCTTTGCTCTATGCTGTTTTTCCACTGCCATGAATGATTATTCTCTGCCATGTGCCACTCTGCCTTGGAGCCAGCTAAGAATGAATTGAAACCTCCACTTACTGTGAGCTAAATAAAACTTTCCTGCTTTCTTTCTTTCTTTCTTTCTTTCTTTCTTTCTTTCTTTCTTTCTTTCTTTCTTTCTTTCTTTCTCGTTTTGAGGCAGAGTCTCACTATGCAGCTCAGGCTGGTCTTGAGCTCACTTTTGTAGCCCAGGCTTGTCTTGAGCTTGCACTGATCCTCCTGCCTCAGCCTTCAAAGTGCTGGGATTATAGGTGTGCATCACCACACCCAGCTGCCTTAATTTTGGGTGTTGGGTATTTTGTCCCAGCAATGAGAGAAAAATAACTGAGACAGTAGCTATACTTGTATTCCTATAGCTTAACTCCATTTTGACCCATGTTGTACCCAGCTTTTTACCCACATGTTGTACCTACCTTTTTTCACAGGCATCTGTTTTCGGATATTCTGTTTTCTCTTCTTTTCCCTATTGTCTTGTTATTAAGGGTCACTATTGAAGCTAATTCCAATAGGTAAAAGACATTCATTCTCTCAAATAATCAATGAAAAATAGAAAATATTTTGGCGCAAATGTTTCCCTGATATCTGTAGAAGGTATGCATATTTTTTGACAGCTCCTGAGGAAATACTCAGCAATGAAACCTTTCCTATTCATTTTGGTGGGAAATCCATCCAGCGTTTACATGGTGAGAACCTTTAGTCTATAAGTAATATCAGTTCTCCTGTACTCCTATGTGGTTCTCAATCCAATCCTTATCCCACAAGAATCTGTTTTCAGATTCCTTTTTCTCTTTGTTTCCTCTATTATCTTATTATTCAAGTTCACTACTACTGAAACTAAATTGCAAACAGCTAACCCCAAATGTGTTCATAGTATTAATAACAATGTATATAATCCTGATCATATGCTATGTAATCTTTGGAGTTTTTCACTTATATCGACTCATTATATTATGATAAAACACTATGTTATAAATAGCATTATTATTGCCTTCATCTCAGAAAGTAGAGTCTAAAGAGTGTAGAAGTTATAGGATTTCTTGAAGATAATGAGTCCAAGAACCAGACTGCAGCTCTGACATAGTGGCTAACTTTTAAACAGTGTTTTCAGCTACTCTGCCAGTGGTTCTGAAAGAAGAGTGTGAGTAAAATCTCACTGGCATGCTTCTCCAGTTTTGTGGCAGCCAAGAGTTTCAAAATCACCAAATGTGCAGTGTCTCCTGGGAAGCCTCATTTCAAGCAATTTGACTAACAGGTGACTGGTATGTTGCACATTCAGACACCATACTTGAAGAGTCGCCTTATTATACTATACACAGCCTCTCTGAGATTTTGAAGTGTTGCTAGATAACCTCTTAACATTTTAGAATTGTGTTTTCATGGAGAAAAAAGGCTAAGCCAAAATAAATAGTATGTATTTAGCATCACCAGAAGTTTTGAAGATGGAGTTTGAAAAATAAAATTAAATATATCTTCACATAAATTTATACTATATGTAACTAATCCTTTCCCTAATAATTTTGGTCAGACAATTCTGTTAATATTGTGTATTTATTTCTGAATAATAACATTATACTTATGAAATTATTAATTTCTAATATTAGCAAATACAATAATTTTAGTTATATTGGACCACAAGTATCAGGAGATCTAGAGAGTCCACCACTTGCTTCTGTTTTGTCATTAATAGTTTTTATGCCTTGTGACAAACCACAAACCCTTAATTTTTTCATCCATTATATGAGATTCTTGGACTATGGGTAATTGTTTTGTTTCTCTTAGTTCAGTGGCTAGCCTATTCAAGATCAAAAACTAGCAGTATCCCAGTAGATCCATCTTAGAAGTCCTATCAGCAGACCCAATTTGTGATAGTCCAATGAAGCACACAAGGCTTATTGTTAAAGAAAGATGAAATAAAAGAAAACTCTGTCAGAGGTTTATTAATCATGAACCTGTGCAACAGTGACAGTTAATCTTCTGTTCCTATTAATAGGTGCAGATGCCTCAGGGCTTAACATTTTCTTACTAGCCTGATAAGGAGAAAACACATGAAGGGGAGGCAGACAGAGATGCCTAATTGCATAGCCAGTAGCTATAGCAGTGTTGCTTAAATGGGGAAAGTCAAAAGAAAGAGAGGTAAGCTAACTATTCAGCATTGACCATGTCAGCAAGTGGTCCCCCCCAAAAGTGAAAGGAAGTCATTTGATTTACTTCGATTCATCTCCAGGAACATATTCAATTAAAAACCCAGAGGGACTCAGTCACTTTTGTGCTTGCCCTCCTGAAGTACACAAAACTGAAGATATATCAATCCCCAAGAATATAGCATGGGGTATGTACTACAAGTGTGCAAAAGAAGAATGAAGCTGAGCTCTCTGGCTTTACAAAAGCTTTTCAATTTCTCCTGCTTTAAGATATTAAGTCTTACTATGCTGAGCTATTTCACAGAGATCTGAGCACAGGAAGCTTATGGTAGGAAAAAGATCATATATATATGTGTGGAAAAAATATTCCACATGTGATTTTCAAGTGTTTTTTCTAGTTCCATCTTTAAACTAAATGGATTTGTCATACACTTGCAGTAATGGATAATTACTCTAGTTTCTATAAATAATTTGTTTTCAACAAAGAAAAATAATACCTTGAAAACAGCATTAAATAAAGGAGAACTAGGTTGTTATGTAAAGTAAGCGAAGTTCTGCACGCTAAGGGAAGTTATTTTTAAGCATCTTCCTCACAAAAAACACTATACAGCGATTAAACTGATGCTTAATCTGACACCATAGGTAATGTAGTGGTATACTACACTGAGTAGAATCCAATTTGTACCCAGCAACTACTCAACAATTATTATTATTATTTTTATTTTGTTGGTCTTTTTGAGACAGAGTCTTGCTATGTAGGTCTGGCTGGCCTTGGGCTCACTTTGCAGCCCAGGCTTGTCTCAAATCCACATCCTTCGGAGTGCTGGGATTACAGGTGTGTGCCATTGTGCTTGGCTACTACTCAGTAATTTTAAGTTAAAGAATCATGCTTGAATGGCAAACCATAAGCCAAATTCTCTGCTGAAAGTTGAGCTTACATGTATTGAAAAAAAAACATGCTGCAGCTCTTTAAGTTAGTGAGAAGATAGGCAATTATTTAAAAAGTAGCCAAAGTTGCTTAAGTTAACAACTAATGTATCTCTAAATTGAGAAAGTTGTGTTGATATGTGAGAAACCTGAGGTAATTAGTGGTAGTTATATCTGTGACAGAAATGAAGGTAACTGAGCAGAATATTAAGTATTTACCTGAGACCTGGGAGTCAGAGAATAGTTTATGCAGGCCACGACATCTGAATATAAGCAGAGGTTAAGAGCACCTTAAAATTTACAGAATAGTGTCAGATTGCTCCTTATACTGGTCATCTCAACTGCAATCAACATGTAAGGGATTTTGTTGTTCCATTTAGAAAAATTTTACTTATTTATTTCTTTGTTTATTTATTTACTTGGTACAGGGTCTTGCTACACAGCTCAAACTCATAGTTATCCTCCTGTCTCAGCTGCCCCAGAACTGAAATCACAGGTATGTGCTACCACAGCTGGTTTCAGTGCCCCACACCGTGTGGGGCCAGGAAGGTTTGCAGTACTGGGAATTGAACTTGGTTCCTTGCACTTGTTGGGCAGGTGCTTAGGCCTCCAGGGTATCTCTCCAGCTCTGTTGTTCCATTTTTAAGAAGTTAGCATTGTTAGATAGCTAACATTGTATTAGTAAGAGAGTATAGGGTAATAAAGTGGTGATTACTTTCACATGAAAGGCAGATGTTATGGTTTGTGTCTAGTTGTTCTCCCACAGCCTCATGCAGTCATGGGGCAGGGCTTTTTAGGGTTTGAGACTAACTCATGATCCACTGGGATTGTGTGTCTTAGTATACTTCTGGGATTATGGATTATGGATCTGAGGCAGATATCCTGAGGCAGAGAGCCTGAATGTATTATAAGAGAGACACAGAAACAGACTCTGTTGCTCTCTGTTGCCCTAGTTTGTTGATTGCCTCTGTCACCATGTTGTTGCTGTTCTGCCGTGTTCCAGTCTGCCTTGGAGCCAGCTGAATATGGACCGAAACCTCCAGTAACTGTGAACTAAATAAACCTTTCCTTCCTTCATTTTGGGTGTTGGATATTTGTCCCAGTAATGAGAGAAGAGTAACTGAAACAGCGAGTAAAGAAAGGAAAAGTATTATCAAATGTACTTAATTATTTTAATAGGATACTGTAACTTTCTGATTGATACCGACTGGGGATAAACTATGTAAAAATGTATAGGAGTGGAAATATAAATGGATGAATGGGATATCATCTAGAGTAATAGAGCAAGTGGAAAAACCCAGCAAGACCTATAAGTGCAGCATTTCTTTCTCCAGGGCATAGGTTGGGAATCCTTCTAAAATGCTGGTGTTATGATCTATTATTAAACAAGCTAGGTCAAAGAATTTATTTATGGCTAGTTCTGAGACAGAATGTCAGTTGAAGATTACAGTAATATTTTCAGGCTTTATGGCATGCTGGGAAAATTGACTCCAATTTCTATGACCCACCTTGAGGAGGAGAAATTATAGTTTCTATGCTTTACTTTGAGGGGAGAAAGTGGAGCAGGAGACAGACACAGGAAACAGTTGCAGAGAAGCGTTCTTCATAGGCTGCTATTGACAATTTGATCTTGGGTTATCATTTTCAAGGCTCCAGTATCCCATCTTAAACCAGCATTTAGCCAATTGTCTAATATCTCAACCAAATTTACCAGTACAATAGGAGTGAGCTCTGAGCAACTGTGATCAAGTCTTGCTTTTCATGTTTAATAGTGAGTGGGGACATTCTTTTATATATTTCTGTCTCTGTCTCTGTCTCTGTCTCTCTCTGTCTCTCTGTCTCCCTCTCCCTCTCACTCTCTTTAATTTTCACCTATGTAATACCTGTTTTTTCTCTTGGCTATTTTTCTGATGGGTAGTTCATCGCTTTCCTATTAAGTTGCATACCAGTTTATTATGAATTTTAGCTATATATCTTTTTCTGTACCGATTTTTAGGAAGGAAGCTCCCCTAGAGATCTAAATTTCTTTAAATCTGTGGTACCCCATGACCCAGTTGTAGAAAGCTGGCCAACAGTCACAGCCAGTTCATTGAGCATCAGTGATCACACGGTTCTGCTTAAGTGAAAGGGCATGAGAAATGTAGGAAAGCATAGAGCATGTACTTGCACATGCTGCTTGCCCACTGCTGCTGGCTATTAAAGGATAGGGGAGCAGGAGTGTTTCTGTCTCCAACGACTATCCTTTTGATCTGGTGTTACCAATGTACACATGCTGTTCATTAAGAGTAGATGCTTCATTTCATAAAATGACTTTCTCATGATTACTAGTCTGGTCCTATATGTCTCCCTCAATATTTCAGTGTAGAAAATTCTTAATCAAAGTTTATTTGTTGAACTTCTTAATGTTTATTTGTTAAAATATTCTGGTATTGGAGGCAAGAATCCAACTTTGTTGTGCGCCACTTTTTATTTTCATAGGTTTGAGATAGAAGTTTGGTAGAGTTCACGAGGCTTTTTAAATTATCATATTGGTTTCCAAGTTATGTTTTTCTTACTTTACCCTTGCAGTTGTCAAAAATTATTTCAGTTTCATCAAATGGGTTGTTAGTATTTTGTTTTCTGAAAAAAAAAAACTTGATTACTGTTATATTCCATTTCTTTAGAATAAATGGTTATAAAGTTGGATCAAAAAAAAAAAAAAACTGGTTAAGAAGGAGATCAGGAAAATACTTGTTGTGAATCAGCAAACCTCCAAGCATCCAATGCTTAGATTTCACCATGTTCCTCACAGTACCTTTGGAAGGCTCCTCAGATTTAATCACTGAGACTGGAGAACAGAGCATGACCAACTGGGAGGACAAGCGGTTGTGTCACGTCAATCATGGAGATCCAAGAAGCATGCCCAAGACCTGCACCTGGAGCCAATTAAAAGATGCTATCATCATTTCTTCTCCTAAAGTTTCAAGGATTTTGATAGGGTGGCTTAGAGGAGCAGGAGAGAGAAATCACAGCTGCCTTTTCCCTCTTGGCTACTGCACGCTGTCTTGCCCCGTGGTCTGTTCTCACCCTGTACAGAATACTTTTCTTGCTGTTAATTGTAATATATTGTTCAAATATATGTATGTACAAAATACCTTCAGTACATATAAAATCTTGTTACATTTTTATGTTTTGTGGCAGAATCTTTGTTTAAGATAACAAAAACCGAGGAAGCATTTCTAGGAGTTCCAGGTACTCCTGAGACACTTTGATGTACACATAATCCTCACTGATTTAGTTTCTTAAACAGATATACACATATTTTCCATTTCCATTACATCAGTTATATTTTTCTTCCACACTTTCTATTTCATCTGTGCTTTGATATAGTGTTATAAAATTCTCATTTACCTATGCTAAGTTGTCATATTTCTATACACAAAGCACAAGTTTGGGTCCGTTTGCCTACTTACTGTGAATAAATGCTTTATTTGACTTAAATCTTGGGGTGTTTTTTTATTAATTTCTGCTCATATTTTAACTATTCTATCATTCATCATATGATGTTTTCGGATCCCAAGTCCTTCCTTTATTCATATTGTTATAAAATTCTGTATGTGCTTCCTGTTACATTTCATATTTATATAGCTACTACATGATAAAGTCTAGAAAATTCTTAAAATTAAATATCATGTAGTAAAATTTTAAAAAACAAAGCACTTTACAATGCAGGCCTATGTGGAAGCATTTTTGAACTACAGACACCAACTTAAGCTAACAAAATGAGTAAATTATGACCTTGATAGTTGACTATTGATTTGTATTGCATCATATCCAAGAAGATCATCAACAAAGAGATGATTATTTTATCACTTTCTATAGAAAGAATGCATTTATCCTGACTATAATGTTTACTGGCAAGTTCCCCTTTCATTTTAACAATGAATAATCATGTATCATCTACATATCTTTTAATTTTTTAAAAGTATGTATGTATTTAGTTTTTTTGGTACAAGGTCTCACTACATAGCCTGGACCTGTAGTGATCCTCCTGTCTCAGCTACCCCCAATGCTGGGATCACAGGCATGTGCTACCATGCCCAGTTTCAGTGGCCAGCATGGTACAGAGCCGGTGTGGCATGTGACACCAGGAATCCAACCCCAGTCCTTGTGTTTGCCAGGCAGGTGCTTAGACCTCTGAGGTATCTCCCTAGCCTATGTATCATCTAACTTTGATTATATGAATGATTTAAGGAACACTGTATAACTTTTCATGATTGAAGGTTTAAACATTTGACAGCTTAAAATTGTCAAAGAATCATTTATGACAAGGAGAAATGGGAAATTATATTTCTTATGTTATATTCCTTAAACATATATATAGATATATATATACATATATATATGTATATATGTATATCTATAGATGATATAGATATATATATAGATATAGATATTGATATAGATATAGATATAGATATAGATATAGGTATAGATATAGATGTGCTTAAAGTCCCCATTCACTTTTCAATGGATGAAAACTCTGTGCAGATATCCTGCTTATTAAAAAATACTAAAAAAACTTGAAAATATAAACTCTTTCCAGGAATACATCTAGATTATGAGGATAAGTGACTTTAGATTTTATTGGAATAAAAAATATTTGTGATTTCAACTAAAATATAATTATTAGCAATCATCAAACAATTGGTTTCTATTTGAGATTAGCAAAAGTCTTTTCATTTGAACACTACAAGTATGCAAATCTGTACTATATTCTGTATATTTTACCCTTGAAGTGGTAATTTTGATTAAGCTTATTTGCATAACTCAACTCTACTTAGACAATTTAAAGCCAATTAAACTAATGATTAGTTGCAGGGCACCAATATAATATTGTTAAAATATGTTAAATATAGTAAGAGCAATTGTTAATATAGTTGGTAGGAGTTTATTGAATATAGTGAAATAAACGCATAACATCCTTTGCAGGTAATGGTATATCAAGCAGCTGATCAGTTCACAGTAATTTGGAAAATAACTCAGTAGAAAATAATTGAAGCATAAAAGTAGTATTTTATTAGAACCAGCTTTTTTAGGATCAGAAAAACTTGACATTCTTTTGGTCTTTGGTTTCATTTTAATATTATAATTTTATTTTCCAATGTGTATATGTTTTATTTTCTTTATATAAGTATGTCATAATAAATTTTTAATATTAATAATGTGTTTAAGCCATACTTTCATTACTGTAGAAAGTTACTTGGCTCCTTTCTACTCATTGCCTATGTACTATTTTAAGCAATATGATATCACCACTTCCTTGTTAATAAACAGTAAAGCTATTTTTGTACCTGCTATTAAAAAGTGATTGATACAGAGGGATTCCATCTTGGACAGGTAGAGGAAGTTGCTCTGAGATGTTCACCCAGCTTAACAGGAGCACAGCTGTATGGAGAGGCAGCAAAGTTTATCATGGGAATATATATATATATATATATATATATATATATATATATATGATTTTTATCTTTTTAAAACAGGGTCTCACTGCTTCCATTGTAAACTCAGTTACTGTTATACTCTCTCTAAAGTAAATGGTCAGTTAACAACAACAACAAAAAAGGTATTAATTGAGAGTAAGAGACTGGGCAAAATGCCATAGGCTTGACAGGCTATGATTTTGTACATCCTTGGATTTCTAAATGTCTGTGTAAAAATGTGTAGCTGCTTTTATCACATTCTATAGAGAGTTATTAGAATATCAATAATTGATGTAAAATATCAATTTCAAGCTAAGTCAAAGATGTTTGATATTCAGAAAGCCAATGATGTTAATTAAGCTCAATTACCTATGCTATAGGGTAATAGTATCACGAAGCTTCTCTGCTGAAAGGTTGAAAATGTAAGTTAACAGACCAAAAATTAGAAAAAAAGAAGGGCTATAAGGATAGCCAATATTTTGGCCCTAGCCCTTCAAGGTCAGTAAGGACTCAGGACATAAGAGAGCCTATGCTATAATATCCTACAACTCAGAGGCGTCCCAAATTTTCTGGTCAGGGCGATTATGGGACCTCAAAGGAAAGGGATAAATGAACTATGGTGTATCTAAAGAGAGTCACCCAGAGAAAAAATATTCTCTCAGGCTTTCACAGAAAGCAAACTGGTCAAGCAATGGCCATGACTCATCCTGAAGGCTTACACTGACAACAGTTCTACAAAGCACTGTACATACTCCCAAAGTTAATCCTGAGGGGATTTGACCTTGGAAGATACAAAAGATGAATGTTTTGTTATACAGGTCTTGCTTAAACTTGCCCTTGATCACCCAGTGGAAAAGCTTAATTAGATAAGTATGATGAGCTATAAGGTGCTTAAATCAACAACCTCCAACGTTGCCAGTTTCACTGGTAACCCACTGCAATTATGGAACATTGGACTATGTATACATCTACTTCCTCTCAGTTCAAAGGGAAGAAATTTTTTTTCTTTCCTTACCAATATCAATTAGAAAATGTATCATGTCCACACCCTGTGCTCAGTATTATTATGAGGAGGACAATGTGCAATGTGTCAATTATTGCAATTGTACTACTAATATTTTATGAAACTATCATATTGATATTTCTTATTAAAAATAATTTTGAAAAATAAAAATAAAACAGGGTTTCACTATGTAGTTCAGGCTGGTCTTTAGCTCATTTCTGTAGCCAGGCTGGTCTCAAACTCACACTGATCCTCCTGCCTCGGTCTCCCAAGCGCTGGGATTACAGGCATGTGCCACCATGCCTGGCTTTCATGGGAATACTTGAACAAGATAGTAAACAGGTAAAATACAGAAAAAGGGTAAAGTAGGATAAGAAGTAAGGTTATGCTCTATCTCAGTGGTGCAGAGATTTGGAGGCAACACTATTTTGTGAAACACTTAAAATCCTTCCAGGGAAAGAAGTTCCTGGAAGTGAAATTCAGATTAGTGTTGGCCCAAGCCACCACTCTGTGAGAGCCAACCCAGTGGGAATCCCACTGGGACATGGGCACAGGAAGACTCACTAGCCACGCAAGGATAGCCCTGCATCTTGGGTGTGTGGCAATTCAAAGTGAGAAAGAAATATGAACAGTGGTGTGGCTAGCAGCCGTGAGCCAGGCAGCCTAGTAACAGGCCTTCATCTCCATTTCATAGAGAGCTGAGGCAACTGAAGCTCAGAAGAGACTTGGGAGACTGAGACAGAGATGTAAGTGGTAATCATAAAAGTTGGTAAGAGAACTGTCTTGGCTTGAGCTTTGTCCCAGCACTTCCTTAAACTTAGGTGTGCTGTGAAACACAAGCTTAAGTCCCATCTAGGAGCTGGTATACATTAGCTCTAGATGGAAAGAGAACACGGGATTAGTATTGGCAGGGGCTATACTTTTCCTGACCCTTGAAGCTTTCAAAATTGTGGGTTGAAGGGTGAACAGGAGAAATGTACAAAAGCAGGGAGCTGACTCTAAAAGTAAAAGAGAAGAAGGAGAAACAGACTTTGTCACAGAGGCTATGGTAAGCACAGTGTCTGGGAACCCACGGCCAAAACTTATCAGCGAGAAAGAAGCGCAGACCCTGCCATAGATGGTATGGCAGCAGTATGGCCTTGGAGCCTGAAACTTTCCACCAGGGAGAGGAGCTCCAACTCCACTGCATTTACTTAGCACATAACATTGTATGTTCTTTTGATTTCCCAGTGATAGCTGACTTTGATTGTTAGTTCCAGAACTGCATATAAATCCCGTAGTCACTTGGCTGTACTCTCACCCCTATTCCACTTCCTCTATGTCACTTTACATAGTTTCTTCTCTTTTCACCTTTCATTTTTAGTTCTTTTACTTTTTATACACATTGTTAGTGAGAGTTTATCTGAATATTTCAATGTTTAATTTTACTCTGGACTACTATATTTTATTCTACTTCTTTACTTTTCATAGGCTAGTGAAATAGTAAATATCTTTAATAACAGGTTCTCTATTATCTGATAACATATGGCTAGAATTACAAATATTGGTTTAGCAATAGTGACTCTCTAATTTCAAAACAATGGTAAGAGCTAAGTTAGCATCCAGAAAAGACAGAATAGAAACTGTCACTCAGAGCTGTACCCATAATGTAGAGCACATCTTGCAGAGATAGCTACTTATCAAAAGGCCCTCATGTGCCAGGGGGAGATACTCTTCCCAACTGAGATGAAAACTTCAACTAAAATTAGACGTAACTAAATTGAAATTACAAAACACCAAAGTAACTCCAAACACACACAGCTCCCTGAAAATTAAATCAATAGCTGCTAAAGTAAATGAAATTTAGGAAAAATAATTTTAAAAACTCTCTTTAAAATGATCTCTGAGCTTAAAGAAGAGACAATAAACAGCTGAATAAGTTAAGGAAAACAATTCAGTATGTGAAATACCACTTCAGTAAAAAGATAACTTCTGAAAAAGAGCCAAATAAAAATTTTGGAAATTAAAATCTTATTAAGACAAGTAAAATTCCCCTGTGAAAGTCCAGATGTTAGGCAAAATCAATCAGAAGAAAGAATATCCGGAGTGAAGGACAGGCAGCAGTGATAACAAAAAAGTAAGAAGCACTGAACAGACTATGCCAAAGTCCTTGATAAATCTAAGAGAAAAAATTAGGAGCTCATTGGCCTTGAGGAAGGCATTTAAATGTGGAAATTAAGTTTAAACAATTATTCGCTGAAACTGTACCAGAAAAATTTCAAGAATTTTGGAGTGAGAGAGAAGCCAGGTAAAGGAGGCATTTCGAAGCTCAAATAGATACAACCAGAGAACAACTTCTCCATGATACATCATAGTCCAACTGCCAGAAATTGTGGAAAAAAGGAAGAGTAATAAAAGCTATTAGAGGGAAGTGCTAAATCACTTACAAGGGTAAACACAGGAGGATAAGAGATGTCTGAACAACAAAGTTCAGATGGAAATGGAGTATAGGTTTTCATGTTCAGAAAGAAAATGATTACTAATCTAGATTTCTACTAACTGTAAAGCTATCCTTCAAAATTGAAAATGTAGCATTGGTGGCATAATGACAAGCATAGCTGCCTTCCAAATTTGAAGGTGTAATAAATGTCTTTCATGATAATTGTGTAAAATGGAAACTCATGACCACCAAGCCAGTATTGTGGAAAATACTAAAAGAATTTTATATATTGATCAAGAAAATAGCATGTACTATATAAAAGGAAAAGTAAAGCTCATGTGGAGAGAAGATAGAGTAATAAATAATCCAAAGAAATCAAACAACCAGAAAAACAATCAAATGACAGGAATTAGCACAAACATTTGAATAACAACTATTGATATAAGCATATTAATACTGTAATTGGAAGACACAGATTGGTAGACTGGATCAAAAAACAGCTAATTCACATGTTTCTTGAACGCAAGATGCCCAATTCGCAAAGATATGTACAGCTTTAAAGTGTAAAGAATGAAAACTGATGTTCCAAAATACTGGAGACCAAAACCAGGGACAAGCTTCTGAACTTATGTTCAATAAAGTCGGCTTCAAATGAAAAGTGTTCAGAAGAGGTGAAGAAAGCTGCTGATAGGTCAGAATTCAGTTTCCCAGGTTTGGTTTCCCAGGTACCCTGCCCCCAAACTCTGTCTCCCTTGATCCCACGCAGAGCCAAACCCCAAACCACAGAATAGGGTCCACCTGACTTTTATCTGGATGGGCAACCGTGGAAACTCCTCTGTTAACATGGAAGGTGCCCCACAGACCAGGTGGCCCTGCCAAGATTAGCTCTCCCTCAGCTATTCCAGCATCCCCTGAAATCTGTAATCTGTTCCAGTCCATATTTACCCTCCCTAAAAGATCCTATAAAGTCTCCTGCCCTCCTCCTTGTCTGCTGCTGTCTTGTTCTGCTAGAAAGCCAGCCTGCTTGATGCCCCCAATAGATCTTCTACTCATGTCAGAATGCCTGGCCTGATGGACTGTGTGGGTTTGGACCTAACATTTGGTGCCAATAACCCGGGAGGGATGCCAAGGCTTCTGCTGGTCCTCGTGGCCAGGGCCTTGCCTGGGTCTGCCACCAGCCCTTCTGAGCAGAACACGAACCTCCCTTGCTGACCTAACCATCCACAACACCCAAAACTGTGAGTCTTTCCCCATCACTGTCCCTCGTTCAACCTATACTAAAATTCAAACCTCCTTCCAGGATTTCTCTGACACTGACATCCTCTTCTGCTCTTTCCTTTTCTATTTCATTCTGGTTTCTCCCTGGGGATGTCTATCTCTACTCTGGATGGCTCATCTACACCTCAGGCCCTACTCTATGAAGTCCTGTCGACATGCCCAGGCACTTCTCCACTCTACTTAGCATCCTCTCCAATTGGGGATACCAGCTTGAATGACTCTGGCCCTACGTCCCTTTTGGGACTATCACAAAGTCATCGTCCTCAGTCTCCTCTCACCCACCCTCTACACCATCTTCTCACCACTACAGGGAATCCTTCTTCAATACCCTTTCAAGACTGTTCTTCTGTCTCAGACTGTCTTAAGTCTGTCTTTAGAGGATCCTTAGGCTTCTCTAACCACAAAATCAAATGCCTATTTCTTTTGTCTGCCAAACAGCCTGGCCACAGTACAAGTTGGACAGTGAGACTATTTGGTCCCCTCCAGAAACTCTTAATTGTGATACCTCTGTTAATTTAGATAACTTTTGTAGCCACAATGGGAAAAACTGAGGTCCCTACCTTGCTTTCTTCTCCCTCTGCAATCACTAGGAACTCTGCCTATCTTCCAGCTCCCAACAGACCCTCTTAGCCCCTACTGATCTCCTGCCTAATTTGTGGCTCAGATGGGCAATATGTAAGGCTCCTGGGGCCACCCCCCCTCAGTCCTGAGCCCCCGTCCATCTACCAAGCTTCTTCCTCTGGAATCTGCCTAGTTGCTGCTACCAGCCTACATCGAGCACCAGTCCAGGTGATCTGAATCCTACTGAGATTTCCAGTCCCAGATTGAGGGAAAACTGTCTTCATAGTCCTTGACAGAGCGTTACCATCCCACCCTTGTGTCCTGCTGAGGACGAGTGGCTCCCCCTCCCAGTCATACCGTGGGCCTATTTCCAGATTTTTCTCCATCCAGGGGACAGAATAGACTGTTCACATTCCTTGGTAGACATTGTGAGACTTGGGAACCCCCAAGTCTTAAAGCCTGACTCAGCTCAAAATTCTGTCACCATGAAAAGTATTCATTTCCCCCCAAAAGAAAATAAACTTTTAACCCCTTAAAACTCCTGCTATCACAGTGGCAGATGGTTAAAAATCTCTTAAAGACATGCCCCTCTCCCTTACCCACAACCCACCCAGCCTTTCTCTGTCTCTGTCTCTGTCTCTGTCTCTGCCTGTCTTTCTTTCACCAAATCAGATTCCCCTACACCCCACCCCACGGAGCCACCACTAGAACCATTGCCCACACTGCAGCTGCTGCCGACTGCTGTCACTACAAGCCTCCATCCTCAGTGCCACTGGCCACTACTGGCCACTACTAGAGCCTAAAGCTACAGCCACTGCTTCATCTTCTGACCTCTCAACTTTCAGGAGCTAAAGTAATACCTCATTCTCTCTTTGCTCCCTTACCCCTTGCCTTTCCTCACCATCTCCTTCCAATTACAAAAAACAATAGCACATTTTCTCCCCAACACAGCATGTGCCCTTTCCTCTGCTTTCAAGCTAATGGCAGGATAACAATCCATCTATCCTTCCCTTTACAGTTGAGCCTGCTGCTTACCCTCCCGCTACCCCTCAGCCACTTCAGCAGACAGTCTTCTGTTAATGCTACAACAAAGAAAGACCCTAAGTAACAGCTTCCTACCCCGTCCTTTACAGCCTTCTTAGCAGCCTGCAAGTCCAGGTCTTGTGAGTTGTCAGTGCTTCTCTGTTGTGATGTGCCTAATCCTTATAATCTACTCAGTTTGCTTTCTCCCACTCAAACTTTGTAACTATAAATAAGAGGTTTTTACATTTTTCAAATTCTTCTTATAAGAGATCTCTGCTAACTCACCTACAAAGTTTCTGACTAGTTTTTCATTATTATATATTTAAACAGGTCATAATAATTTAAGCTGGCCAGAAATACATTTGAGTGCACTCTGATTTTATAAAGGTGTCCATGTACGTTGCGTGTGTTTATATGTTGTTCTGTCAACAGCTGTTCCTCTTTTTGTTTGAGCCCTATTTTTAGAAATAGAATTAAAAACATGGTTTCTCCTGAGTTACCAGCTGGGCTAAATAATATCAAAATTAATTTGCAATTAAACAACAATCATTAAAATGGGGAAAGATTGTTGGATAAGAAGGACTCTTGATTGGAGAGAGGATGGCCAACCTTTGTTCATCAATAATCTTAGAAAATAATCTTAGAAAACACCCCTAAAAATTTGCTAAAAGAAAAAAATAAAATAAGGTTATCTCATGTTACTTTCTTATGCTGCAAATATTTATAAGAGGTTCCTGTCAAGCCAACATGAATCATCAGTTAAATGCTAATTTCCTCATCATCTGTTATGACTGTTAAATAACACTACTACATATGACTATTGATATCAAATGTTCTTTGTACAAGTTTAACTACTATTAACATTGTACAGAAATTTAGTTGCTAAAATATCTATAGTTGATAATAAATAACAGTTCTCTTGTCACATTTTATATTTCAAGGTGTTTGATGATCAAGTTTTTTTCTCTCCTGAAGAAAACAACTGTTATTAATTCCTGTTTCATATCCCAATCTACTCATAAGATTCATGCCAAACTAAAAAGACAAATCTTGGCCTTCAACCTCACAAGGAAACTTATTTAACCTAACTTTGCATGTTCTCAATATTAGAGACCAAAATTAACAATGCACAAGTGCCAACTTTTGGCTGTGACACTCAGGACTCCCATAAATTAAGACCTTCACAAGGTAATGTTGAGTCTAAACAATGCTGCCACCAGAGCTCTTCCTTTGCAAGTGTGGCAAAGAAGGACACGGGGCACAAGACTGCCCCAATTTACAGCCACCACTGATTCTATCTACAAGCCTGAGGGCCACTGAAAACGCAACTGCCCTGTCTACCAGAGAGAGAGCAGGTAAGTCATCCAGTTACCTACCCTCACAGGAAAACTCACCATAGCCAGATCCATCAATACTTGACCTGCTTGATCTTGCCACTGAAGAGAAACAACAGAGCTTAGGGTCCCTGGCCCACATCAAGTTGTCTTTGTCAGAGTCCCAAGTTTCACTGGGTGTCTCAAGGAAAAAAAAAAACAAGCTTTTCTTGCTGACACAGACACCACATATAGTGTTTCTCTTGGGTTCTACAAGTTGCTGTATTAGCTCTAGTCTCCATAGTGGGTGTTGTTGATGGCTGACCTACATGACCCCTACAGAGAGGCCCATTCTCTGCTCACTCCAGACACTATTCTTCACTCATAATTTCCTTATAAATCCACACTACTACATCCCTCTCATGGGGAAAGATCTCATTCGAAAGCTCCATGTCTCTTTCACCCATCTTCCCACGGTGCTCATCCTATAAACCTAACCTCAGTGTGTAGCCATCTCCTCCCTCCCCCTTTCCTTGTCAACCACATATTCTGAGACACTTCCAGTTCCACTTGTGCCACACATGCTGTTCCTACAATGATGTTCCTCAGAGATCCCATGACCTTTCCCCTACACTTTCCAATGCCCAATACTCCCACACATCAGAGGGGACTCAAGCCCATCTTTCACAGTATCTTTACTCTTCTCCTTCAACACGGTCATGGTAAAATGACACATTCAGATCACAGACCCCCTTCTTGCTTCTACCCAGACCACCAACTTCACCAAGTGTTGTCTGTACATGTCCATTCCAAGGCCTGATCTCACGGCCATCCCAGCCATACTCAACAATACACACACCTGTCCTCTTCCCAAATAACCTTTAGCCATTGATTTCTCCCTGTTACCATTCCCCTCTTTCCACAATCTCACATGTTCAACACACTTCCAGACAAGCAACACAAAACAGACAAACAGCGGTTTCTGTGTGATACCTCAACATATGAAACTCCATCATTCTTTGGCTTGGTCCCCTTCTAGGCCCCCTTATGTTTATGGTAGCCCCCTGATTCATTTTCCTCATCCACAATATTGTCACCAGATTAAAAACCCGAATTTTTAACCAAACGTTTCTCTCTGATTATTCCTACCAGACCTTACTCTAAGGAGACCTTATAATAAGGACAACTCCCTGCCCTGCCCTTCAGACTCTCGGCTGCATGAATCCCCTGCTGAGCAGGAAGTAGCCAGATGATTTCTTCGCTCTTTTTCTAGCAAATAGAGTCTGGGAGGATAGGTCAGAATTCAAAGTTTCCCAGGCACCCTGCCCCCAGACCTCCCCCTTAACCCCACACAGAGCCAAAAACAACACTACAGAACAGGTCTACCTGACTTTTGCCTGGACAGGCAACCATGGAAACTCTCTTTAACATGGAAGGTCCCCCACAGACCAGGTGGTCCTGCCAAGATTTAGATCTCCTTCAGCTGTTCCAGTCTCCCCCGATCCCGTGATCTGGCTTTTACCTGTCTGTTCTAGCCTGTATTTACCCTTCCTAAAAAAGCCTATAAAGTCTCCTGCCCCTCCTTTGTTTGCTGCTACCTTGGTCTACTAGCCAGGCTGCTTAATACTCCCAATAAATTTTCTACTCACATCAGAATGCTTGGCCTGGTCAATTGTGTATTTTGATCTAACAGCTACTGCCTATTGATGAATGAAAAATTAGTCAACAAAAGATAGCAATTATGAATATATGATATATATAGCAATTATGAATATATGATATATAATATATATTATGAATATATATATAATATATATGTATATATATATATATATATATATACTGAGCATTGGTTTCATCTAACTTCATGAATAAATACTACTTGACATACAAGGCAAATACATTTCAACAGATGTGTAAGACTTTAATGCCCAACTGTCATGGATTAAGTTTAGGCAAGAAAATCTATAAAGAAACATCAGATTTAAACTATTCAATAGGTTAAATAGATTTAAGTTGTATTCTTAGGGTATTCCTCAACATCAGTATATATTTATTTTCAACATCTCATGGAACCCTTTACAAAATAGACCATAATTTATACCATAAAACAAGACATAACAAATATAAAAAAGTTGAGGTATTTATATGCATCCTATAAGATCACAGTGGAGTGAAGGTGTAAATTAAAAGATAAAAATCCAGAGACACTGCACAAATACACAGAACATTAATAATACAGATAATTAATGGGTCTCTGAAGAAATCAGTGGAAAAATTAAAAATTCCTAAAATCAAATGATATTGGAAGCACTATCACTGTGAGCAAAGTGAAAGGGGTTATAAGACAAGTTTTTTTTTTAATGAGTGTGCACATTAGAAAAACATAACAAGTCTAAATGAATTATCTAGTAACGAATAGAAAAAGTTAAAATCAGTAGAGAATGAAGTAATTAATAAAGGCTGGAGAGAAATAACTGAAATTAAAACTAAAAAGTAGAAAATAGCAGATGGTTAAAGAGTTGGTTCTTTAAAAAGATAACTAAGATTGATAACACCTTACTAAAAAAAAAAAAGAATAGACACAATCAATAAAATTAAAAAATAGAAATTATAATTAAAATAGACCCCACTGAAGTCTAGATGCTCATCGAAAATCATTTATAAAATGTGCTCTATGACACTATATATTTCCTCGTCTCAGAAGCAGACAAGTATGGACTGAAACCTCTACAAACTGAACAATAATAAGCCTGTCCTCCTTTAACTTGTAGGTGTTAGGTATTTTTCCTCAACAGTGAGAGTAACTGAAACTAGCCATCAAGGAAATGCAATCTAAAACTATTTTAGATTCCATGTTACTACAGTCAGAATAGCTATCATTAAAAATACAAAAAGGAATGAAAGATGCTGAAGAGGTAAGGAAAAAAGAATGGGGTCAGGAAGATAGTTGAGTGGCACGAGTAAATGTCTGCCTGACACGCACAAGGCCCTGGGTTCAATCCCAGGTAAGAAAGCGAGCCAGAAAGCAAAAGAAAGTAAGGGCAACCCACCGACATTGAATATAAACTACTACAACCACTATGAAAATTAATAAAGTGATTTTTCAAAAGATTAAGAATAGAAATACAGTGCCGGGCGTGGTGGCGCATGCCTGTAATCCTAGCACTCGGGAGGCTGAGGCAGGAGGATTGGTGCGAGTTCGAGACCAGCCTGGGCTACAAAAAGTGAGCTCAAGGCCAGCCTGAACTGCACAGTGAGACCCTGTCTCAAAAAGACAAAAAAAAAAAAAAAAGAATAGAAATACAATTTGACTCAGTTGCACAACTCTCAGACATATACCTGAAAAAATTAAGGACTGCATATCACTGCGATACAGGTATAGCTATGCTGATAACAGCACAATTCACAGTAGAAGTAAATGTCCATAAAGAGACAAACTGATACAAAATGTGACATATAGACCCAATGGAATATGATGAAACCATAAATAATTAAGTCATGTCATTTATAGGAAAATGGGCAGAACTTGAAATATTTGTGTCAAATAACATTAGTCACTCAGAAAGTTAAATACTGAACATTTTCCTTTATATCAGAAATCTAAAATGTATATAAATAAATAATTAAAATAAAGAGGAGATGACAAGAAAACAGTTAAACTTCTGGGCACATGTTAGAAGAAATGGGAGTGGTAAGAGAAAGAAAAGTGTGTAACGTTACTGGAATTGATTAAGATATGTTAAATTCATGTACTAAGCTTTCAAAATAATTCCTATCATCACATAATGTTATAATTCACAAATAAAACATACTACAAAGGTTTTATTTTTTAAACATGTGACAATGAACACATGTATTTCTCTGTCCTTTTTACTAACAGTATAGAATGAACTTTTAAATTCAGTAATATGTTTTTCTGGGACTCAGGCGGTATATATACATTACCTTTCACAGATATTGCAAAATCTCCCTCAAAGAGTTCATGTCAATTTATATAAACAGAAACATTTTAACAAAGATGGCTTTTCTCCACATTCCGTGAATATTATCAATGATCTTTAAGAATTTTTTAAAAATTGTGATAATATTTCTAATTTGTCAGCTTCCTCTTTACAGTGGACCATTTTATGCTCAAGTGTTTTCTTTCTAAATGAATTTCAGAAAAGTTTCTTTCTAAACACAAATCTTTTTTAGATGGGCAATTTCATCAGAGGAAGGAGAATTGCTTTGGGATCTTCTAAAAAGCTAAATTTGTGGTTTTCAGGAAAACTGAATTATGATAGACAAACACTGTCACAATAAATTAATTAGTACATCGTGTGGTTGTCATTGACAAGGATATTTTGGTAAACAGTATGTATCATGGTATATGAGACATTACACAATACTGCAATCTATGTTGTTTCTCAAGAAACAGAAATAAAAATCAATACTGGTTAAATGAGCTATAGGTGACACACATGTTGATTATCCAAACACAGGAAAATAAAACCCCTGATACTCATTAAAGTAATTTAAACAGTGACTCAATGTCTGCACGTTTTATGTGCATACATAATTTCATAAATAAAGACTTGTTTTTCATTTTCTTGGGCAAAAATAACAAAACAATTAAGAAGAGAGAGGTAAGGCAGGTTTTCAGTACACTAAAATAATTGTTGAAAGTACAACATAGCTCCTGTCCGATCCAATAAAACAAGTGGCCCTCTTGACAAATATAATCCTAAAAACTAGTTGACACTGGATAGTGAATTTATGCAGCAATGATTTCTAAATATGTTCCTGATTTCCATTCAAAACAACTTTACATTTTAAAACAGCAGTTATGAATAAATGTTTCTGTAATGTACTTTTACTTTCAGGTTTTTGGAATTATTCATAGCAAATTGCTAAACATTATAGAAGTTGCTAAATAATTTTATGCAGTATTATTTCTACTAAGAAAATGCTCAGTATGTTTTAACTAAAAATAGAATATACCAGGCAGCTAACATTACATAAAAAGCTAAAAATTCACTTTAGAATCCTTAGTTCTAAATCAGGGTCCTAAAATAATATAAATATCTTTCCTTCTTTAAGGAAACTATTACTAATGCTTGGTGAAATTTAAATGTAATATTTTAGTTTAGAAGAAATAACACCATGCTTACATAAAAGACTGAATTATTAAAGTGAGCTTAAATAAATCTTACCTAACTGTGGGAAAGAAACTTTCTCTCGCATGACATAGACCACATACAGTCCGTGACTAGAACCTGGTTCTGTACATTCTGGATTTCATTGATAATTCTATTTCTTCTCGAGCTCAGTTTTTGGAAATTACATATTTCTAGCAATCTTAGCTTACTGTATTCATTGCTATAATTGCACTACTGAAGATTATAGGATAATGCACTTTGTTTTTTCAAAAATTACTTTATGTTATCTTTTTCTTAATAGGTTAGACCACAGTTGTGTGAATGTTACCTATGTTGTGAAAATTCCATTTTAGTTTTGTGAATTGTTTATTATGTATTTATCTTTATTTTATTATTTTCTACTTTGAATTTTATTACTGCATTTCTTTTACTTTGTATGTTTGTTTATTTGGTACAAGGTCTGGCTACACAGCTTGGAGTCCTAGTAATCCCCCTGTCCCAATATCTCCAGCACTGAGATTACAGGCCTACACCACCATGTCTGGTTTTGGTGGCCGGCTGAGTGCAGGGCTGGATGGTGTAAGGTACCCAGGATCAAACTTGGAAACTCGTGCTTGCCAGGCAAGCACATAGATTGCCAAGCTGTCTCCCTGGCCCTTTTCTTTTACCTTGTTTGGGTTTATTTTCTGCTTTCTTACATTTGTTAGCTTGTAGCATGAAATATTTCATTAATTTAAAAATCTTTGTTCTTTTAATATGTATATACCGCTAAATAATTTTTTTCAAAGTAATCTTTCAATTGTTTCCCTTGTATATTAATATGTTATATTTTCATTTTTGTTCAGTTTAAAATGTGCTAAAAATTCTCAATGTGTTACATTTGTTACTTATGGATTTTTTTAAAGTGATATTTTTATATTGTTTTCTGGCACAAATAGTGTTCCCCTATATAAATGTATAAATCTATTTAAACTTATTATTCTTGTGTGTGTAAAATTGTGCAATAACCCATCAAATATTCTCTTTTTACTATACTACCTTCAATTACTTTAATCTAAAATTTGCTACAGATCTCTGATTCACTGGCATCAGGATATACTTAGCTGTATGATTCTACCTAGCATTCATGAGGCCAACAGACAAAGAGAAACAAAGAAGTTCAAAATATCTTGATCGCTTTTTCTTTGTCTTAGAGTATTGTTTTTATCTTTTTCATTTCTTTTTGTCTTTCAATGTATTCTCGAGATCTTTATACATGGGAAGAATATAATTTAGGATATTTATAGTATCATTTATTATTAAGAATGCTTTATTCTAAATGTTGCAATATTATTAGAATATTTACTATTGCCATTAGATTATTTATACTATTTTAAGTAATGTTATTAGAGTGTTTAGAATATTTAGCAAGTTATTTTGTCTTCTGAAAGTTTAAAATAGAAATATATAAAATTTCTAATATATTTAGATGGTACATTTCCAATGCCTAATAAAATTTCTTTTGAATCTTTAAGCTTCTCTTATTTTAAGAAAGTGTCCTCATTATTTATTGGTGATTTATGCCTTACTCTTTTCTATTGACAATGGAGGCTAGGATGTGGTCACATGGTAGTGTCACTATTTAGAATATAAATATTTTGTTTAATTGATCTATTTCTGTATCTTATTGTCTTGTTCACTAAAGTTCTATGATAGATTTTAGAGTTGTTGTGCAAGTTTTTATTTTTAAAATTTATTTATGAATAGAAGCTAGCAAATCCCATACCTATTGAGAGTACTCTGCACACAAACATTTATATATTAATATGGAAAATTTTATTACTCACATTTTCATCATTAATTGTTGCTAGGACATACAAAGCTTAAATAATTATATCTTTAACAATTTATTTAAACTAAGCCGGACTTGAATAGGTTGGAGTCATTCAATGCATGCATGATTTGTTTTAGAACAGTGAATATATTTAACTCCCGTTACACATCCATTACTGATTCAGTGCTAACTTGAAATAGTTCCTGCTGGTAAACTTGCATCATCATCTGCTCTATTCAACAACTTGCTGATGTCAACTTTTCCCTTTGGCTTTTCGTTCTGTAACGTTATTCATTTATATTTATTTCTAGATTTTACATTTGTGCTCTTGATGAGTACAAGAGACTCTGAATCCTCTATGTAGAGTTGCAAATGAAGAAGTTTTTAGTGAGATGATACAGACTTGTTTTCCAGAATATAAATTCAGAGAGTTTGCAGAGTCACAACCTGTTACAAATGCGTTTAAAGACACCAGAGACCCAAAGGCATGTTTTAAATGATTTATTTTGTGTTAAGGTTCCCTAGAGAGACTGGGGTGAGGGATTGAGTGCAGAAAATACCTTTGCTAAGGGCTGAATGTAGGGAAAGCCTAGAAGGGACTTGGAGAGGCTAACAGAAATTACAATACAAGTACATCAGGCCTGGTATCAGTCTGATTTTTCAAGCAATTCTGATATTTGCTTTGCAAATCGGACTCAGATTTAGGCAAGAAAGCAAGACTTTTTACTTCTGATGGTCACTCAGTGAGTGTACAAGTTATATAACCCTAAGGTAGCTTCCAGAGAAATATCACTATCGCCCACGGTTTAGCTAGAGAAATTGCCATAAGAATTTTAGGCAGGAACACTCCTAGCTGAAGAAGGAAGGCATCCTGAGCAAATATAAAGGTCTCCAGCTGATGTCACCTCATATCTATGATATGCCTAGAAGCCTGCCTGTGACATGAATTAATGCTTAAGTCAGTTATGTAACTATTAATCATGGTTTCTCATAACATACAATAAGGTTATTTTATTATGTTAGACTTAATTCATAATAAATTAGTTAATTCATAAGAAATTTATCAATCTGAAGATATGCATACATAGTCTTTGATTTCTTGCATGGGTTTAAAATCTACTTCTGAGGTTCAAACCTTTTCAAAGAAAAATATGGAAATGATGTTATTAATAGAATGTTAATGAAATTAAGAGACCGTTAACTATATTTGTTAATTATGTACCAAAACACTTTTTTTTCCTGTTCCAAAATATACTTACATTAAATAAAATGCACATTTCTGGGAGAGCTACAGTGAATGACTACGCATTCTGGGAAGCTTCACATTTAGGCAGGGCCAAATCGACAGAGGAAGCTAGGAGAACGTGCATCGGTCACAGCTTGCACGGGCTCTTCTTGCCATCTGCGAGCACCCTGGATGTGCCCTTCCATGCCCCTGCGGCCACCCCTGTGCGGCGCCGGGGAACGAGTGAGGCTGGAGGCTGAGTTTGGGATGAGACAGCCTCGATGGCACAGTTTGAGAAAAGTAAACACGTTAGGGGAGGCAGACGAAGCTCTGGAGCCAGACACACCTTCCTGTGTATTCACACTGCACTCTCCAGCTTCAGTGGGCAGGCAGGAGGACATCTTCACCCGGGCAGGGCAGCTGCAGGACAGGGCCGGCCTCCTTGGCCTCAGGGTCCTTCTCTCGTAATCTGCATAGCGCTTGATGTAGTCATCCACTTTGTTCCGGAAGTCCTCCCTGTCCTGAAAGTATACTGCAGCCTCGATATTGAGTGGATCATCAAAATTCAAAAGATCAGTGAATAAAGAGTTCAGCCCCCAAACAACATCCTTCAGCGCTTTCGCGGGAGCCCAGCCAGTGCCATTGAGACAGATTTCCCCTGTTCCTAGATGTTGGGGTGCCCGATCCTGGTCAAGCACTCCACTTTGGGAGCCACCATGTTGTACGCATCAGGAACTTCAGTTTCAAACTGAAATTTTCCACCCTGGTAATACCCTTCATGTGGGGTTACGGTTAGCTGAAAACAGTGCATCTTGTTTGGATCAGGAAAATGCACTTTGCATGTACAAGGTAAATTAGCTTCAAGTTCTGCACCCTCTTTAACTAGCAACTTGTCTCTCACAGGCACCCTTCCTGTGCAGTCTGTCGAGGTGGCTGGCTTCCGGGACCCTTTGAGACCATCATCCTGCTTCAGTTTGCTTGCTAGCATTAGCATTACTGTTAACTTAGCTGGACACTCCGAGACATCGATGAGGGTCAGTGTTCAACACCGTGCCCCGCCGGGCGGTGGTGAGAAGCAGCCACTCCCCAAAACACTTTTTCCATGCTAAATATTTTCCAGTCTAGCTTTATTGGGAGAGTTACGTGACTGAGTTTTAATCAAGAAAATGTTCACGAAAGTCACGTATGTGACTGCCTAGTCTTGCTAAGAAAATCTCAGTCTGTCATCATTCATGTTGTCTGTGGAAGTTGATAAGATATAAATGTTCAGCATGACTAGATCAGTCAGGGTTTTACTAGAGGAACAAATAAAACCTAAGATGTACAGATGTATAAGATATTGCAAGGTTGGCTTGTGACAATCAGCCACAGAGTTGGATGAGGAGCAAAATGCAGACCAGTTTCTTCTCAAGTACTCTTTAGGTTCAGCAACCAATACAGTTCTTCTCAGCTGAACCTCCTGAGCTTCATCCTAACTGGAAGCATTTCCAGTAGCTCTCTGATTTTCAAGGCTCTAATCAATCTGCAGTGTAGTTTACAGTATACAAGGGTTGTCTCTGAGGAGCCTCTCAAAACATACCCAAATTAATTCCAAAGGTTTTTAAGTCACATGACCAGAAAACATCACAACAATAGCCCCACTCTCCTGGTATCAATTTTGTCATGGTTTGGGGTTTTTGAAAGTTAATATAATACAGGTCACATTTCATAAAATAATTTTATAAGGGCTCGCACAAAAAAACCATACATAAGAAGTGGAGGAAGTCTGTCCACACTCTAAAGATCAAAGAATTCAGCTAAGAGCTAGGATCCTAATACCCTGCATGAGTCCAATTGAAAACCTAGAGCTCGTAGCAATGCCTCCCACAAATCCAACTGGAGTCTCGCAGCCCATAACAAGTCTGATGAAGATCTGCTTCACTGATCTGTCAGAAGGGCCCAAAGGTCAGTGGTGGAAGTTAAGAATTCTATGTCAGTGGAATAAAGGATCTATACTAGCAGACTGGGGAATCCCTACTGCAGCCAGAAAGCATTGCTCAAGGTAAGAACCAGAACTGCCCCCTAAGTGTCATAGCCATCCTCAGCAATAGTGAGGTCCTGAGCTTGCCCAGTGATAAAAGAAAGCTAAGTTCCCATCATGAAAAACAGTGTGACAGGCTTCTCCACGAGGATGAACAGTGCATCATCTTCCCTTCTTGACCCAGAAAGTGATGCTTAAGATAAGGACCAGAGCTCCACCAAAACAAACCTTAATCATTTTCAGTAACGGTAAAGATCCTGGGGTTCCTCCTCTCACAGGAACAGCCAAGTTCATCAGGAAAAGCCAGCATGAAAAGTTCACCCTGTAGAGCAGCCCAGAACCAACATCTTCCAATAATTCCAACAGCTTCTCCAAACAGCATCCCTAAGAGCATGTCAACATCTTTTCCTGTTCTGCCTTTTACCCTGCTGGCAAAAATTCTCATGTGAGTCTCCCACACCCAGCAACACACTAGTTCAATTTAGCTGAGTGTAAAAAGTTGATCACCAGTTAGAAATTCACTACAGTGATGTTGGTGTGTAGTCACTTAAGATGCCAGAGCTTAAAACAGTCTGACTTCCTGAATCACCACAGCTCATCTTCTCCTGGTCTCTCACTAAATATTAGATGATAAAGAAATAAACTTCAATTATACAACTCCATGGAGACATCAGAGTATACTTAATTCAATAATTAGTATCCTTATTTAATATGCACACCAAAATACATTTATAAACATGCATTCCATTACAAATTTTAAATGTTTTTAAAGGGCAGTATATATATTTAGGTAGTACTATATGAATGTAAATAGTAAGAGCTAAGATTAAAGTTTTTTTCTTATTTTGTCCTCAATGTACATGTTTCAGATTTTTTTGCTAATACATGAAATTATTTAATGTATTTAAGCTAAAATTAACTCTGGCATCATATATTATACTTAATGCTTAAAGAAATTATTGAAGATCAAGGAAATTAGAAATTTTAGATGTTGAAGATAGATGAATTAGTAAAGATGACACTAGTTGCAAAACCTTCCAAGAATTTGTAAAACAATATTAATGTTCAAAATTCTTTTTCTAGTGTGGAGAATTATAATGACACATGACTCTGAATCATGCAAATATTGGACTATTTGCTTTTCTACTGTTAGCTTGCATAGACAATCCCTAAACCATCTCTTCTGAGAAAATAAGTGAAACATCCATCATACAAACTCCAACTTTGATTATAATGAAGTCACCAGGTATTTCAGCCAACATTTTCCGTGGCAAGAAGTCGATCCTCTGAACCACATGCTGCACCAGCCCTGCCCTGAGGGCAGGCTGAGCCGGCCATAAAAATAAGTAAACAAACAAACAAAAGTTCTGAAAAAAGAAAAAAATTAAATTAAATTTAAAAAAGAAAAGAAAAAAGAAACATGTGAGCTCAGACATAATATTTATATTCTTGTTTTATTTACAAGAGGAAAAAATAAACAATAGAAGTGGTAACAGACATAAGAGAACCTGTGCTATAATATCCTATAACTCAGTGGTTTCCAAAATGTTCTGTTCAAGGAGATTTTGGGGCTATAGAGGAAAGGGATTGAAGATACATAGTGTGCCAAGGGAGAGTCACTTAGAGAGAAAACATTCTCTCAGGCTTTCACAGAGAGCAAACTGGTCAAGCAATGCCTGTGATTCATCCAGATGGCTGACACTGACAACAGTTCTATAAAGCATTGTACATTGTTCCAGAGTAAATCCTGAAGTTAGTTGACTGACCTGGACAGATACAAAAGTTCCATGTTTTGCTATACAGGTCTTGCTTAAACTTACCCTTAACCACCCAGTAGAAAAGTTTAACCACAAGGCATAAAACAGAAAGATAAATTAGAATGCTAAACTTTAAAAGGCTTAAATCAAAAGCTTCCAACACCGTGAGTTTTACCAATAACCCACTGCAATTATCAAACATTGGATTAAGTATACAACTACTTTCTCTTAGTTCAATGAGAATTTTTCTTGTACCAATAATGATTAGAAAAATTAGAACATCTACACCCTGTGCTCTCTATAGCTAATATGAGGATAACAATATGCATTGTATCAAATATTGAAATGTACTACTCATGTGTTTTGAAACTGTCACATTGTTATACATTATTATTTTTTACTAAAAGTAATAAATAAAATAAAAAGTGGTAACACAATTTCAAAACAAAATGACAGCAAATTAATGATGGCGACTATACTGCATACTGTAATCTTCTGAACAGTTTATTTCCCTTTCACAGTTATCTCCCCTATTTTATGATTTTATTTATTATTTCAGTTTCTTACACTATAGAGACAATACAATGATAACACATGCAAGTCTGACATATATCACTTACAAGTGGGTCTCTCCTTTACTCTGTTTACCTATAAAAGCCTCAAATTTATCTTTCTTGATATATGAGTAGTACTTCATTGTATAAAAAATACTACATCCTTTTGCCTTTTCCTCAGAAAACTGGCATTTGCATTGTTTCCAAGATTTATTACAGCAAACTGTACAGCTATAAATATGCTTGCACATATGTTGCTGTGATGTAATGTTTTTAGTTCTAGGAAAATATCCAGTAGTTGTACCAGTCTACCCTCCATTTGTTATTGGTTGATTTCTTGATGACATTCTTGCTTTCTGACATGAGTTGGAATCTCTGTGTTGTACTCATTTGTATTTCTTGACTGGCCAATGCTGTTGTACATTTTTAAAATTATTTATTTGTCATTTGCATTTCTACATACAAGAAGTATATGTTCTTCTCAGATGCTTATATTTTGGATTGGCCCCTTGAATTCTGGGGATCAGATTTTTCTTTCAATTCTTTATATGTTCTCCAAATAAGTCTTGTCAGAGGGACAGTTGGTAAAAATGGTTTCTTTATTTCTGGAGTTTCTTTTTATTCTGTTGTTGATTTTGTTGATTTCTTTTTCTGTGCAAAAACATTTTAATGAACCAATATCATAATTGTTGATTATTTGAAGCATTTTTCATACAGTTTGGTTTTTTTGTTCATAAACTCTTTGCCTACCCTTATCTCTTCAAGATTGCTACCAATTTTTTCTTCTAATAATTTAGTGTTTTGCTCTAATATTTAGAACTTTGATTAATCTAGACTTTAATACATGGTTATAGACATAGGTCTAGTTTTAGTCTTTGGCATGTGGAGAGCCAGTCTGTCCAGTGTTAATTATTAAGGAGACTATCATTCTTTCAGTAAAACATATTTGGCCTCTTTATCAAGGATAAGTGGCAGAGCATGCTTATAATTGCATCAACATCTTCTAACATCTTCCATTGATTCTCAGATCTGCTTTCTTTGCCAGTACCCTGATGATTTTATCACAGCAGCTATATAATATTCAGGGATTGTGCTGCCTGCCACATTGCCTTTGCTATTATTTGTTTCTTATTGATCCAGATTTATTTCAGGAATGTTTTTCCTGAGTCTGTGAGGAATAGTAATCATATTTTGAGATTGTATGGAATTGGCATAGCAATTTTGCACTTATGACCATTTTCAGAAGGTTGGTTCTTCTTATCTGTGAACAAGCAATATATTTGTTTTCTGAAAACCTTTTCTTTTTTCAGTGTATTGTAATTTTCACTGTATACATCTTTTATTTATTTTGTTAGATTGATTCCTAAGTATTTTTCTTTTTCTTCTCCTTCTCCTTCTTCTCCTTCTCATTTTCCTCCTCCTCCTCCTCCTCCTCCTTCTCCTCCTCCTCCTCCTCCTCCTCTTCCTCCTCCTCCTCCTCCTCCTTCTGGTTGTCATTATGAAAGCTGTGGTTTCCTGATTTCTATCTCAGTGAGTTTGTTACTTGTTTGTGTACAGGAATGCTATTGATTTTTGAGGGTGGACCTTGTATCCAGTTACACTGTTGAATCTAGTTATTAAATCCAGAGATCTTTTGGTGGAGTTTTTGTATCATCTACATAGATTTTTGAGTGTTGACTTTTTTGAGTGTATCCAATTACACAGTTTAGTTATTAAGTCTAAAAATCTTTTGATGGAGCTTTTGGGTCTCCTATGTAGAGTTCATGTCATCCATGATAATGATAATTTAACTTCTTGTTTTCCTGTCTTATTCCTTTTCTTTCTCTTGTCTTATTTTTCTGGCTAATATTTCCAGAACTATATTGAAAAGGAACAGTGACAAAGGACTTCCTTGGCTTATTCCTCATTTAGAGTGAAAGCTTTCAATATTTTTACATTTAATATGATGTTGGCTATTCTTTTGTCATAGATGACTTTTATCAATTTCAAGTAGAGACAATCTGTTCAGATTCTCTATAGGGTTTTCCATGAATAACATTTGACTTTTCAAAAGTTGTGTCTGCATCTACTGATATGATCATATGCTTTTATCCTTTGGCTCTGTTGATATGGTATGTTATATTTATTCATTTGCATGTGTTGAAGCATCTCTGCATTCCTGGGATGAGTCCCACCTTTTCATGATACATAATTTCCTCACAATTTACTTTGTTCTGTTTTCTAGTAATTTACGTAGTGATTTTGCATCTATGTTCGTTATGTTCATTAGGTATATTAGGAATATTGACCTATAGCTATGTTTTTTGTTGGGAAGAGGGGGCACAAGCTCAGCCTGCCCTGGGTTTGGGGTTGGCACAGTATGTGGTGCCAGGGATTGAAGTGAGGTCTCTGCAATTACTTAACCTTTCCTAAGCAGGTGATTTAGATTGTTGAGCTATCTTGCTGGTCCTATGTAGATTTTTGTTAGTTGTGCTTTTCTTTTGTTTTGGTGTCAGGGTAACTTGTATCCAGGAATGAGTTAGATAAAATTGCTTTTCTTTAAATTTCTTTGACGAGTTTAAGGAGTATTTGCTTTAAATCTTCTTTCAGTTTCTTAATGAACTTAACTGTCAATCAATAGGCTCTTCCCTTTTCTTTGCTAGTAAATTTTTAATTATACTTCAAATTTCATTGACTGATATTGGCTTATTTAGACTATATATCTTCTTGATTCAGCTTTGGTAATTTATGTTTCTAGAAATCTGTCCATTTCTTCTGTGTTTTACGTAAGTATTGATGATCTTCTGAACTTCCCCAAGCTCTATAGTTTTCACCCTTTTAATTCCTTATTGCATCAATTTGGTTTTTTTCTTTTATTATTTGATGTAGTTGGCTAAGGTTTTATCAATTTTATCTATTTTTTCAAAGAACCAACTTGGTTCATTAATTTTTGTGTTATTTTCTTAGTATCCATTGTGTTGATTTCTGCTCTTATTTTTATAATTTATTCTCCTTTTTGTTCTTGTAACTGTGGTCATTTTTATCTCTTTGTAGAATATCTTTCAGTACTCTTCATAGGCTTGCGTAGGTGGTCATAAATTTCTTCAGCTTTTCTTTGTCATAGAAATATCTTATTTCTCCATTACTTTTGAAAGACAATTTTGCAAGTTACGTTGATCTGGGTTTTCAAATGTTTTCTTTAGGGACTTGAAATACTTCAATCCCAACTTTTCTTGACTTAGCAAGGTGTGCTGAGAAAGCTGTCATGATTTCTATTAGCTTTACTTTATAGATTTTTTTTTAAACTCTGACAGCTTTTAATATTCTGCTCTAAATGGTGAATTTCTGGGATTTTGATATTTATATGTCTGGGTGTAGGTTTATGTAGTTCTGGCTAATTGGCTTTCTATATACCTCACTTATCTGAATGTCAGATTATTTTCCCATACTTGGGAAAGTTTCTGCTGTTACTTCTTGAAGTAAACTTTTTATATTATTTGTGTTGAGTGCTGATTTTCCATTTACACCTATTAATCTTACACTGCTTTTCTTTGTATCATCTTGTAGCTATTGAATTGTTATTTTCTGGTTCCTTGTTATTTTTAAGAGATCTTTACTTTCATGAGCACTTCAAAATCTGAAAGTCTATCTGAAGTTTTGTGCAAGTAGTTTTACAAGTTTCAATTTAGTTTTCTTTTAATTTTGTGAATAAACATATATATTTTTTTCATTCTAATTCTTTCATATACTGTGCATGAAAGGTTTCCATCACTTTCCTATGCTCCTGTATTTTTTATCTACATATTCTTTAGATATGTTGAGGAATACTTTCATTCTTCTTATTATTTCTGTTTTTACCTCAGAAATTATTTCTAGTTGTATTTTACCCAGTCTCATGTAGTTATTTCTTCAGTCTCTATCCCTTGAGAAATTTAATGTGTGAGACTTCCCAATTCTTCTATGTTGGTATCACCTGGACTTATTCTCTGTAGGCTGGAGATCTGAGATTGCAGTTGGCTCCTTCACATTGTCATTATTTTATTTCAAAAGATCATTGTGAATTGTGGTAGTAGTTTACTATGTCACTGGTATGAAGTCCTCTCTAGGAAAAGTCTGTCCTCCTGGGATATCTTCTATGTGCATAAGCTCTCAGTTTGTGTGTGTGTGTGTGTGTGTGTGTGTGTGTGTGTGTGTGCGTGACAATCCTACACTCCTCATTAGTTGAGAATGAGATGTGAATTTCTCTTTAGCTCAGTCACAATTCTTTTGTGTAGGAGTGCGGTGAAATTGTTAACCCTGTGCTTCCCAATAGTGTTACCCATGGAAGAACAACTAATTATAATATATAAGATGTCCTAGATACAGTTGTACAATTGACAATAATGAAAGCATCAAATACAATTTAGAAACTGACTGTGTGTAGTAACTATTCTTTTGTACTTTAGAACATGGGTATAAAATTAATAGTTATATAATAGAAGGAATCATAAATTAGGCATTTGCATTTAAGCTGCTCCCCCTTATTATAGTAGTTTTACTTTGGGTTCCTCTGCACAAGCCAGATGCTGAGTCCCAGTTGTTTCCCATGCTTGATGACTTTCCCATACTGTAGGGCGATGTGCCAGGTATCTGAGTTCCTCCTGAGGTTCATGCAGTGGCTGAGACGTAATAGGTGAAATATCTCACCTTGCATAAAACCCACCAAGGTTTCCATGATGGTGGAGACAATATTTATATTTTAAATTTTCTCTAATTCAAATAATTTTCAAGAGCAGAATGTCAGAAATATATTGAATTACAAATATAAGCTGATATTTAAGTCACATTCATTAACATAGTATCATGACTTACCAGATGAATTATCAGCAAAAACAGAACATGAAATATAATTCAAAGGAGGTTTGAGAAACCAAAGATGAAAGTAAAGTACTTTGTTTCTTTCCCTTGGTATTCTTGTTATAAATGTATTTCTCATATTTTAATGGTAAATAAAAAAAATTCTGGTACCCTACGGAATAGAAAAACATCAAAGCTTTCTGCTACACCTATAAAAAAGAATGAACTTCTATCATTTGATACCACATGGATAGAACGTTCCTTATATTAAATAAAAGAAATAAGCACAAAAACAAGTATTACATGATCTCATTCATGTGCAGACTGTTTAAATTTCAATGTAACAGATGTTGGGAGTAGAATGGTAGACACTAAGGGCCTGCATGGGTAGATGGAAAAGGTTGCTCTAATTTACAGTTGTATAGGAATTAAAACATTTGACCTATCATTGTTAATGGGAGATAACAATGAATATACATTTCAAAAATGTAGTGCAAAGTACATGGGAAGCTTTTAGCCTAACCCAGTTATAGTTGATAGATAATGGCATGTTTACATGGATATAAATATTGTACAATGTATTCATATATGAAAACATATGCTATCTCAGTAAAGTATGCAAATTTTACATTTTCATAAAATGGTAAGATACAAGTTTAATTAGAAGATACCTTCTGCTATGGAATTTTTACTGGAGTATTAATCTTTTCTCCAAAGACCATGCAAACAACCTTCCTTCCACCTTCCAAATTACACAGACAATAAAAAACCTAAAAACTAGAAAAGAATGCAGTTGGATGGTGCTGCAAACCAGAACTTTGCATTCAAAAAGAGCACTGTTTCCAAAGTAACTAATGGGCTTTACAGATAACTCAGTGGAATAAGTGTTTGTGCGGCAAGTGCAAGGTCCTGAGTTCAATCCCTGATACTACCGCAAAAATAAAAATAAATAAATAAATATAACTAACATAGTTCTTTCCTTCTTTTTAGTCTTTTGTCCCCTTGAGAAATAATTCTATCAATAATTTTTTAGGTTATTGTAGTACTCTACAAAATAAACATATACTTTGTTTTTTAAAAATATAGCATATCCAATGCTATTTTGTTGCTGTTTTGTTTTTTGAACCCTTGGGGTTCAAAACTAGGGCCTGATGTATGGTAGACAAGCTATATCACTGAGCTATACCTTAGACTCTAAAATCTTTAGTTAAAGACGTGATAGAACATGTTCTCCAATTTTAAATACATTTAATTTCATTTGTTATATTTACATATGAGTGTGGTGATTAGGATTTATTATTCAAAGGGCATTGTAATAATTATTTCTTCAATGAAACAATTCTAAAGGCTTGAATCCTGGAAAATGCTTTCACTTTGCCAGGTAATAATTGGCTTTGTATCTCTTGGCCATGAATTATGTGAGAATAATGTGTACATATTTTCTTGAAGTAATCAGACACCAATTTGTATGTATCCTTGTATCCTTTTAGCAAAATTGTCATTGTATAAAATAAAATGGTAAAATAACATAAAATGAGAAGCTATCTGTAATTGTTTTCATTCTTTTGATCATAAAGGTTATGTATTATACTCCATTAATTTAAGCTCTTTAAAATTTTTTAAAGATATTAAATTTATTTTGGAATTTGTTAAGCTATGGAAATTACAAGATTGTTAATCAAGCCAAAATTTTATCCATTAAGTAAAATTAAACAAATGGATTCTAAGTAACTGGGTAACTTGAAAGTGTACCAGAAGATTCATTTGCTTTCCTAAATTCACACATTTAGTTAGGTGTAGTTTTGCATTGGGGAAGTAACTTAAAATGTTGAGGGAGGTGTGAACATTTAGTCCAAAACCAAAACAAAAGTATAACACATTCCATAGTAATTGCCAGGACTTGAGGTTGTGCTTAATATGTAATAGCTTGTTAAATGTTCATAACAATTCTAAATGTAGCATTATTATTATTATTACACAGCAGGTGATCTTCTAGAAATCTAAAGGTACAAATTCCTATGGGCTCTATTACTTGGGGTCATGTCTACCTCCTTAGTGCTAAGTTCAAGTGCCTAAACTGTATACATTCTCTTTGAGGAAAAACACCTCCTCAGTTCCTTAACTCTTCACCCCTGAGCTTTCATTGTCTTTATAAACCACTGAATTGAGAGATAGGACGATCATTTGGAGAAAAAATTATGAGAACATTGAAATAGACTGAGGCCCACATGTTCCTTTGTGAAACTATCTAACTGCTGATCAAGTTTCATCATCATAAAACCTCAGAGAAGCAAACCTAATAACTAGATTCCAGAAAGTTTCTCTTGGTACCAAGGCCAAAAGTTTGACTGTGAAGCTCAAGTTCCTCCTGCATGGATGACTTCTCGTGGTCTAACCCTACTCTTTGAAACCATAGAAGAAACAAGGCTTGAAATCACTCAAACCTTGTCCACCCTGTCACAGCTCACCTATGCCTCATCATGTTACTTCAGGTAACATGTCATCCAACCACCCTGTGCTAGAGGTCTATTGAACAACTCCACTGTGTCTTATCTATGCTGTTTAATTTTAACCTTAATAAAAATAGCTTGATACCACTTATTTTTCCTATCTTACTTACTTGGAGAGCAATAGCTATGGCTTGAAGCAGTAATGGCATTGGTGGTATTTGAGAGACAAGGTCTAGTGTTAATTCCCATCTGCATAAAATGAGAAAAAGACTTTGTCTTCAGAGTTATGGCCTGCTGTTCTGTAACTAATCATGATATTTCTAAATAGCTCAGTCTACTTCAAAGTCATTTCCATTTCTGAGCAGACTAATTGTCTCTTCCATCCAGCATCATCTTATAGAGAAATTATATTAAGCGCCAGAAGATTAAAAAACTATATAGTTATCAGTAAAAAGCAATTGTCAATGAATATACTAAGAATTCAGCAAATTGCAAATGCTTTACAAAGTGAAATGGTAAAGTAAGCCTGTAACTAGCAAAAGCTTAGCAGAAATCTATATTTACTTCATTGTACAGAAGTCAATGCAGTATTTGTTAGTACACATGAATGATTATTTGGAATATTAAAGTATTAAATGATTATTGTTCATAGACATCTTCATTATTTCTCTATAGACTGGAAAACTGATACTTAACTAAGCTATCCTAACCCAAACTGAATTTGAATGACACCATTTATTTTGTGATCTCAAGAAGATTTCAATTTTAAAATTCATGGGGCTGGGGAGATAGCTCCGAGGCACAAGTGCCTGCTGGGCAAGTGCAAGGTAGTGAGTTCGAACCCTGGTCCCACAAAAAAAAAAAAAAAGAATAAAATTCAGTAGGTTGCAGTATATCAGAGACTACTGAGCCAAGGAAAGGAGACTGATTTCTTAATCAACCATCACTTAAGAATGAGAAAGGGTGAAGAAATAACCTTGGGTTTACAATTTGTACACATATACTTTTGTTCCCCAAACCCCTAAAGAATGGCAACAACAGCAACAGTTAGCATATTGAGCCCTGACTTATTGAAAAGTATATTGTAATTTATCTAAACTATTAGGTTTTCATCACAAAGTTCTTTTTTTTTGTATATTTTAGGTAAGTCTCTACAGAGTGTTCAGGGTGTCATTACTAGATCAGACTTATAAGTCATCTGCCTGTTTACAGCCTCTCAAGAGCTGGGATTATAGGCATGTGCCATCACACCCAGCTTCTGTTGCCTTCTCAGGATGCCTGGTCCCTGAGCCTATTTGCAGGCGCTTTAACCCACTGAGTTATTTGGCTGGCCCTAGAAAATTTTTAGAGACTATCTCAATCTGAAATAATAAAATTTCCAAAGTAAAATGGTGAAGGGTTATTTACCCAGTTATTCACAAAATATTCATTCATGTATTCCTTTGGTTATCCACTAATAAGGCACTAATTCTTGCACCTCTATATAGAATATAGAGCAAATTACTTGCAACTATTTTTACCAAATTGCTATTATGTAAATCTGGGAGAATACCATAATAATCAAATAGTACATCTTTTTTTTCAAAATTTGTCAGACATCTTTATGAATGACTTTCATTGAGTACTGTTGTCAATATAGGTAGAGATAAAATAGTACTTAGTTTTACCATGCATTTAAGTTTTACACTTTATTTAGACAGATTTCTTTTAAATTCTGCTACAGATTCAATATTTATTGACCCTCAGAACCCTGCATTAAAGCCTTGATCCCTAGGGTAGTGCTCCTGGGAAGTGGTAAAATCTTTACGTTGTAGAAAATCCTAAGCACTGAAAGTCTTTAGGTAATAATGGGTACATCTTTGAGGGAGTTGTGAGAGGACAGCACCCTCCCTACCCTTTTGTTTTCTTGACACTAAGAAAGTGGTCTAGTTTTATTACATATTCCTACAGTTTGTGCCACCTCACCACAGCCCGACAGCACTAAGGACAGCAAATTATAGACTAAAAACTCCAAAGCAGGTTCTAAAACAGGGAGCCAAAATAAATCCTTTTAAAAATAAGATAGTTATGTCAGGCACTTTGTTATGGTGAAGGAATGACCAAAAATACATGCACAATAGTAATACTCTATGCACCAAATGGCATCACCCATGTCCGGAATCCTACATGCAAATGTAAAACAATATGATAAGTAAACTATGTTGAGTATTTATTTTCATGATCTTATGAACATAAGTCACTTAAATTAATTGATGGTATATTCAAAAGACAGTAGATGCACACCTCTTCAAAATTTCTGAATCTTTCATTATTTATCAATACCAAAATAATTTTATAGCACTGTGGCAATTTTCATTTCAGTGTATTTCTCTATTCCCCTACCTCACAGTTTATCCCAGAGTTATGTCATGTCTTGCACTATGATCTCCTCATTCCACATTCAGACTGTTAGGCGTAGTAGGAGCTGCCCCAATTCACTTGCTTGCCTAACATACATAAGTAAATAGCTTTTATCAAAGGTCTCACAGTTTCCTCACTTGTGAATGTAAGTCAGTGAGAAAAGGGGCTACTCTTTCCCAAAAGTGGTTTCAGTGTCAGCTCTGGGGAAATTAGAAAAGGAGTAGATGACAGGAAAACTTTCAGGGGAAAAGGCACCCATGAACCCACACAAGACCACACTCACGTTAGCTACTACAAGAGGGAAATTTATTGACAGCAATTAGCATGTACCGGTCTGCTTGACGGACCTGCACAGCAGCGATGGCTGGGGAGGCAGCATCTATATAGAGCAAGGAATAGGGGAAGGTGAGTCATACAGTATCCTTATCTGGGCAAGAGTGTTCTGGGCAGGCAGATATGGGGAAGGGGAGTCATTAAGTGTCCTTTGCTGGGTGAGGGTGTTTTGGGCACAGAATATGGAGTCCTTGAAGCTAGCTGAAACAGAGCTATATGCATAATCAGCCAGGTACAGTCAAGGTTGTAACACAGTTGTGGTTGGTGCATCCAAGAACATTGGAAGTGGTAAGGCGGAAGGTGGCTGGGTGTTTTAACATTAGACAGTCTTTTTTCTTTTCTTTTCTTTTTAAATAACTTTATATATTTATGTTATGGCCTTCTCAGCCTGCCCTGGGAGTGCGGCTGGTGCAGCATGTGCTGCTGGGGATTGAACCACAGTCCATGCCGTTGCCTAAGCTTGCCTAAGCTGGTGCTTTAGGCCACTGAGCTATCTCTTGGGCCCTGACAGTCTTAACATATGAAGGAGAAAGTAATTATTTCTTTGTTTAAATAAATCATTCTTATTGGAGTTTTATAATTTGAGATCATGAAGTATCCTTGATGGGTTAGCTAAATCCCACATCAACCAGAAGCATTTCTATTACAGATTTTCATTTTTGTATGTGTAAGTAACATGACACGAAATAGCATTTGGTGGATACAATTTCCTGAAAAATAGACTATATCAATCAGCTTTCTATTGTCAGGACAAAATATTTAACTCAGGAAGAAAGGTTTACTTTATTTCTGCTGAGTGATTCAGAGGCTTCAATTTGTAGTGGTCTCCAAGGCAGAAGGAAGCCACATGGCAGAATAAACCTGCTGACATCAAGGTGGCCAGGAAGATCCAGATTGAAAGGAAATGACACAGGCCAAGAGTGCACCCTTCTAGGACACACCCCAAATCACCTACTTCTTTTAAACAGGCCACTTTATGACAGCACTCTATGATGAACTCATCAGTAAATTAATCCATTGGTAAGGTTAGCACCTCCATCATCTGATCACCTTCCAAAATCTCCTCCAAATACATAGCCTTTAGGGGATTTTTTATAAAGGATTTATTTATTTATTTGGTAAAGTGTCCTGCTATGCAGCTTAGACTCATATTAATCCTCTTGTCTCAGCCTCCCCAGTGCCAGGATTATAGGCATGTACCACCATGTCAGGTTTCAGTAGCCAGTACAACATATGGAACTGGGAATTGAACCTGGGCCCTTGGGCTTGCCAGGCAAGGTGCTTAGACTGCTGAGCTATCTCCCTGGCGCTTTGGGGGATTTTTGATCTAATAACAGGAATTAATCACTGGTCAGGTAATTAAATATTTCATTCTTTAGTATCGAAATCCTTCCCAAGGGTTTATATTTTTGCACAGATTTTGGCACAATACACTAAGTAGTCTCTTGACTGTTTCAATACATTAAAGCTCTACATTGTCTTGTCACTTGGATATCCTCAAATAATGAGCATTATCCTCCCTTTCAGGAAAAGTAAGCTTTCGAATGCTTAGAGATGTATAAAGAAAACAAAGAAATGTTAGCTTTAAGTATTCAGTAATGCTACAATCCAATTATATATTTCATCATGACTCAGTATGTTTAGAAAATGAAAGGATTGTTTCTAATCTAATTGTTTGTGACCGATATATTGTGACTGTGTTATTTTATCTATTTTTATTCTTTTTTTTTTCTTGCTGTAAGCCTATTATGTTTCTCTGTAATACCTAGGATCTTTACAAATTTATAGATTATCCCACCTTTGCAGTTTTACAGCCTCTCACATCTTAGTAGGCTATGAAACATTATTCAGGAATTGAGAACATGAGAGGAAAAAATTCACCTTTCATTCCTTAACATGCTTAAATTCTTATGATAAACCCTTGCAGAAAAAAGAAAATCTGGCTACTTTCCATATCGGGTTTATCTGATTCAGATTACTTTTATCTGGTAACTCACTAACTGTGGCAATGACTGAATGAATTGAAAAGTGTGGAAGAAATCCAGTAGCTTAGAAAATAAACACACTAAAGATTTAAAAATGTCAGCTTTGCTTTTAAGAGGAAAAGGGCCTCATTCCAAGTTAAGTATGGTAATTTTCTCTGTGAAAGAATTTAGAATTTTAACATTTTTATTTGAAATTTTTATGTTCTACTTGTAGCATGTCTAAATTTTTACAAAATATCTCTTAAAATAAAGCCTGAGTATCATTTATGTTAAAGATAATCTTTGAAACTAATAAACCAAAAATGGTGATTTTTAAAGAAGTTTAATAGCTTTATCCCCACATGTATTGTAATAACATGCTAGCATAAAATAAAAATATTTTCAATGAGCATAAAGGCATACACTTCATTATATAAAACTATGAGGAAATATGCTAATGTATCTACCCATCATGCAGAAGTGACTTGATTCTGAGTGTTTGAAAATCAGAAGGCAGTTGAGAAACACAAATACTGCAGCTGCATTTCCTAATTTCTATGTCCACATTTTGTCTTGAACCTGCGTTTATTCCTTGAGAACTCTTCTTCCCAAGTGTTTCCCAAATACTGCCTGAGGATAGCATACATCCATTTATCTTCATGCTCATCCAAAAAATAGGTATTGAGCTCCGTCTATATCTAGCAGTAAACAAGAACGTCTATCTCATCATCATAGACTTTTACATTCTAGTCATAGAAACCTACAATAAATATAAAAGAAAATTAACAATGAATTTATTTGTTTGCTTGTTTATTTATTTAATTTATTTATTTATTTATTTATTTGTTTGTTTGTTTGTTTGTTTGTTGCATTTTGGAGACAGGGTCTTGCTATGTCTCTCAGGCTGGCCTGGAGCTCACTTTGTAGTTCAGGCTAATCTTGAACTCACAATGATCCTCCTGCCTCATCCTTCCAGGTGCAGCTATTACAGTCATGTGCCACAACACCCAACTTTGTTTTTTAAATTTAATTTTCTTAGTACATTTTAGACATATAATTATCACACTCAACATAAGGATTTCGTGGCTATACATGTTATATTTTGACTCTTTTTTTCTCCAGTTTCCTTCTCTCCTTCCAACCCCATTCCCCCCTCTGTTTTACAATACTTTTGTGTCTATTTTTTTCTTCTATTCTTTTTTTTTTTTCCGTTTTGAGACAGGGTCTCATTCTGCAGTTCAAACTGGCCATGAGCTCACTTTTGTAGCCCATGCATCAAACTTGCACTGATCGTCCTGCCTGGGCCCCCCAGGTACTGGGATTACAGGTGTGCACCACCACACTTGTCCCCTTTCCTTCTGTTTTCTTATTTCTTCTTTTTGCTTCCTTCTTCCCCTTCCTTTATCTCTTTCCCTTTCAAACATTGTCTTCCTACTTCCCAATTTCTATTATAAATTTTGGTCTTTTTCTCCCCTTTGGCTTCTAGCACCAGGTACACAATATCATATTTAAATACACGTGGCACATTTGTTCCACTTGAGTGTGGTATCTCGGTGCAGGTATTTAAACAGAAATGTCTCAAGTTTTTCCTTTTCTATGGAAGAGTAGTACCCTGTTTTTTGTATATAAAAATTTCTCTTTACTCATTCAGTAGTGGGTATCTGAACTCTTTCTATGATTTTAGGCATTAAAAGTCATAAATTCTACAATAGGTAATGAGGTGCAGCCATTTCTAGAAAGATGCATTTGACTGAATTAAAGTGAGAAAATGAGTCCACTGAAGAAGAGGTGATGTCGGAAGCCCCAGGCAAGGAAGTTACTAGAACTTTTGATGCTCATGTGAGTTAAGCGACAGAGGTAGATTGGTGTGAGGAAAAAGACAGCAGTAGGCAGCAGCGGCCAAAGGAAGAGGGTGTTCATATGTCAGAGGATGAGGTGTCTCGTTTGTGCTTCTTTTCCTTTTCTGATAATATTATGGCAAGAATTTTTAGCATCATAAAAATAAAGTCTCATTTATACTTTCTTACGTTCTTAGGACAGGGCCTAACTATGCAACTTAGACTTGTAGTGGTCCTCGTGTTTTCACCCTCCCCAGCACTGGAATGACAGGTGTCCATCACCACCCCCAGCCTTGCTTGCCAGTTTGTCGCTCCTGGGAAGGGTCCCACAAGGCATGTGTTACTGGGGGTGGAACTCAGGTGCTTGCACTTGTCTATGCAGGCACTTAGACCTTGAGTTATCTCCTCAGCATCCTGAATTATACTTTTAAGAGATCGCAATTAGAGATTGGATAAGCTAGTGAGATACAGATTCACCCGTGAAAATCTATCTTAACATTGACTCTATATAAAAGAGTATAGGAAGGTAGTATGATTATTTACAGAATCTCTTGTATTAGAATTTTGAAATGTTAGACAGCCTGGGAAATACAAAAATAAGTGCTTAGACTTTAGCAGGGTGGCATTTTCATTTCTCTTAAAAGTTTCAAAGCAGAGAGGGGAGCAACTTTCATCTAATGAAAGAGAGACCAAGTAGAATAAATAATCCAGGGGAGCCACATAAAGGGCCTGGATGATGGCACATGGAGTGCAAAGAGAGCACTAGGCTAGATCCAGGTTGGCATAGAAAAGGTAGGGTTAAAATTTGACAGTTTTCTGTGAGAATGAGCATGACAGAAGGGGTTTCTGGTTTCTAGAACTTCAGTTTTAGACAATTTATGACTTGCTGAATCATGATGCTAGAAGTCAGATTACTGTACGGACTCATCTAGAACAGATCTTGCAAAGATTATAGTCGCTAGTCAGGCTAGAATTTCTCCTACTCTGCATAGTTGTTGCGATTTGAATGTGTTTTCCCCAGCCCCCATAGTGCTTTTGCTGAATAATCAAAGTGAATTTCTTCTAAGTTGGAAACATGTTTCCTACCTATTTATTTTCTCAGTGTAGTTAACATTTGTCTCCTTTATCGATGTACTCATTTCAATGAGCCCTTGATCCTAAGGTACAATAGAGTCACATATTGTTTTAAATCTTGTTTCAGAAATCACATCTTTGTCTTACAGTTCATTTACATTTTCTGTTCAGGAATTTTTTTCTCTCATATATAATGACTATCTAAATAAAGATCTAAGATTGAAATGTCCATGTAGTGATAAAAAATGCTGCCTATTTTATAAAGCTAAGATGTCCTAACTTACAAATAATAAAGTAACACAACTGCTTTTTAAAAAATCAGATGTTTATGTCACAAATACAAAAATCAAAGAAACTACCAGGTTAATTAATTGAAAGGATAATTGTCAAAATTTTAGTCCCATTCCTTTGTACTACTGCTTTCATCTTACAGGGCTGTCTTTCTAAATTGGCTACATTAAGTGCTTCAGGACAATTCTCACGGGCTGGGGAGACAGTTCAGCAGCATAATAAGCACTTATCTGGTAAGCATGGGATCCTGAGTTCAATTTCTGGCACACACACTAAAAGATGACTCTCAGCTCCAAGCATAACATAAAATGTGTGTTTTTTTAATTGTCTCACTTTTAACACTTAGGAAACTTACCTAGGTTGTGTCAAGTAGACTTTCGATTGTATCTCTTTTGACAATATTGCTCTACAGTAACCATTAAGTGCAATTGCAAGAATAAGTGCAAGAGTACCATCATAATCTGCTAAGGTTGAGCTTCCTCTGATAGGCATGAGTATTTAATACCTGATCAAAATTGAGTTTTATTTACAAAAAAGGTAGAGTATGGGAAATGGTCTTATGAGTATATAAATATCATAATTTAAAAACGCATTGCTATTTAAAGATATTTCTTTTGGAGTATGTTGCAATTTATTAATTGCAAAGCATGTCTTCCAGGTAGATAATCCTCTCTCAATACTTGCTTCAAGTTAAGGCTTCCATTATTAATTGATGGTTCACTTAAAGAAGATGAAGGGACAGATAGCAGGACTGCTGTGTATTGGGCCGATCTCAGAAGTCTGAACCACCCTGGTAGATTTCAGCATTAGTCAATGTTCAGCTCTTCTTCCAAGGCCAGGCACTTTGCTCTGATGATTTGGTGCAAGCATGCTGATCTAGAGCTGCTCAGAAAGTCCTCACTGAAGTATTTTCTGCAGTAAAAGCAAAGCAAGTACAAAAATCAAAAACAAAGAAAGAAATAGGGCAATATACAATAGTACATATGTTACAGATTTTAAAACCAAGAATAGCTGATTAACAGTGGTTGATGTAGTATATATTTTTTCATCAAATTTGTTGCTCAGATTAGCAGATACAGTTATGACATAGATGAGCTCCAGCTCTACTTGGTCTAGAGAGGGACGATATAGCTAGCTGGCTTCCACAATGTTGGTTGTCCATTCCTTCCAGGATGACTGAAGTGGCAGAGTAATACACTCCCCCAGTAGGGAATGGAGGTGCCATTAGGAAGGGGCATGGATCCTTGGCAGATAGAACTTATACTACACAGCAAACTGACACAAATTCATGCCTCTTTACCTTTAAAATTATGTATTCAGGGCCAGCAAGATAGCTCAGCAGACTAAGCGCCTATTTAGACAAGCACAGGGACTGGGATTCAATCCCTGGCAGTACATGCTGCACCAGCCCCACCCATGGTTGCACTGAGCATGCCACCAAGACCAGGAGTGGTGGCACATGGCTGTAATCCAAGAACTGGGGAGGATGATCACTATGAGTCCTACCTGCATAGTCAGACCCTATACCAAATACATATATAAAATAAAACAGGTATTCAGATTAATGATCTCTGTATCCTATGTTTCACTCTAGAGTTATAAAGCTTTCTGTTGGGGTGTTTATAAAGGATTGTTATTACTACCTATAACACCACCAGTGTATAGACTGTAGACTGTGTTTAAATCACCCTGTATTGTGGTTTAGTGCCTGCATGAACCCCTAAAACTTCTTAAAGTTCATCACATGCTCATATGAACAGTGAGGATGAAGTACTTGTAGTTAACTATGATGTGCCTCACAGGGCTTTTTGAGGATTGTGTATATTAGTGCTCACAAATAGTGTATAACTCAGGAGTGGTGGAACATCCATTTCAGAATTCAGGGAGACTGAGACTGGCAGATCATAAATTTAAGCCCCAGGCAACCTAGTGACATAACGATATCCTTCTCAAAATTAAAGAATATCTCAGCGAAAACACCCTAAATTCAATTCAAACAAACAAAAAACAAAATGCTCCAAAATGAAACCAACAAAACGAAACGAAATAACAAGGAAAAAAAATAGTAACAAAACAGTATGGAAAAGTTAAATTAAGAATATTAAATAAAGACATAAATGCTATTCATCCAAAGATAGGTATTCTTAAATTTTCATAAATGTGTACCTATCTTAAAAAATTCATTGTCTAGTATAAAACTTTATATTTGATAGATGCTTCATAAATATAGATGCAAAATGACTATGTATTTAAAAGAAAAAAGCTGGATGTCTCAATTTGGCTTGCTGTGTGGTCCCTCCATTGTTGTTTCTTAAAATAAGAATAATGCTATACTGTAAATACCATGCAATTTCTCAAGTGATGTACTAGTGTAATTGATATCTAGTAATAGAACTAAGTGTTTACTTGGTGAGAACAAAAAGGGGGGCTGAGGAGATAGCTCCATGGCACAAGTGCTTGCCTGGAAAGTGCAATGTCATGAGTTTGAACTCCAGTCCCCCACCCGACATACACACACAAAAGAAGCAAGTACAGAAAGAATTTTATGTTGGTAATTAGACACAAAAGGTTGAGCAGTCCTGCTAGAATCTGATCATTTAATTTTGCTTTTTTAAAAATATGAATCTGTAATTTATAGTCCTCAAGTAAGGAAACAATAATGAAATTTTAGCGTAGTGCTATCCTCCCTTTAAGATGATTTGGAGAAACCAAGACTTAGCTAACTTGTTAAACTTCTTATCTTATGTTTTCCTGTTTGATCTTTCTTTGTTTTTGTTTTTTAAACTAATCTTTAATTATCAATTATTTTACCTATAGCAACATAGAGATTAATTTCACCTACATATAATTACTCAAAACCCAGAGTAAAATTGGCTTATATCAGACATGGCTGATTTGTTTTTATTGAGCCTGGCAAACAGAATAGGACAGCATAAGCCATCAAAGACTCAACAATCAAAAGATGTAGTGTAACTCTAACCATGTTAGACTGGCAGTATATTTTGGTTAGACCCCTGACAAACCAGATGCAAAATTATCACAGTCCTCTTTTGTATGAAAATAGAAACAAAAATATTGGTTTTTTTAATCTTGAAGAGGTTAGCGGTTTACCCGTATTTTCTAAAATGTTTGTGATATTTTTATCACTAATTGATCCTTATATTTACATAGACTTTGAAACCCTTTATTTCAGTACAAGAATAAAATACTGTACATTGTCAAAGTTGGGCTTCAGAGGGTTTCCTGCTTTTAACTGCTTTGAATAGAAAAATAATTATTGTACATAATTCTTTTGTTGTGACACTTCTACGTTATGATTAAAAACAACAAAATCATCTTTTCCCTACAAAGCTTCAGTATGTTGATGATGTTGCATCTATAGAGTAGTGATTAATCTCAATATTAATATACTTAATAAATTGATTAATAACACAGAGTTCTATGTGCTAGTTCTGGAAATTTGGTAGATTTCCAAAGCTACCTTAGAAAACATTGGTACTAGAAGCGCAAGGGTCACATTATAAAGGAGTGCCATGTGTAGAGTGTGCTGATACCATTTTCCTGCTTTCCCAACCTCACTGGCTATTATAACTCAGTGGGGAGCACACTGCCTGAGATGGAGCTTTTGCTTCAGTTTCACTCAGCATAAAGTCATCTTGTTAAGAAGGGTCTGTCTATAAATAGCAGGTGGCATTCTCCTCCTGCATCTTTGTCCAAACAATGACAGCCAGTACTTTAAGTGATGACTCTTTATACTACTCATGACCTGCAAAATTGCTATTACTGTCAGTGAACGCAGAGGAAAAAATCAGGTGAACCTGAGAGTAAGCACTTGTGCTGAGCCACCGAACACTTTCTTGTGATGAGATATGCTGCCAGTGGCTGTACTCAGCATCTCAGTGTAAGTGACAATATACAGATCCACTCATTCTGATTTACAAATATGCAGGTTAGACAAAACCTCTAAGATCCATTTCCACTTGAATCACAAGAGAGAGATACACTGTTTACATTTCTTTCCTGGCTACTTTGTGGAGACCATTTACTATTTTGCATTGTATGTCTTTTTTTATCTTGTACATGTTTCTGTTTTTAATTTTATGAATGTGGAGTGCCTCAGTCACCCTGCTCTTCACATGCCAGTTTTGCTGTTGGAGTCATCCATCCAGCAGACTTTCTCCTTAGAAAGTACACATGTTCACTTCTAATGATTCTTTATGACATGGTAAAAAAAAAAAAAAAAAGCCCCGTGGACACTCGTAAAGCATTTTTTAAAAGTGTATAAGGAAGACAAGTCACATTACATGATAAGACTAGTTAATGATGTGACACAGTTAATAGTCTTTGCCAGAAGTGCCACCACGAGGCTTTTCTTACAGAATTCTCTGTACTTACCACATGATGGATAGTCAGCCAGCACACATGAATGGTTAGAATTCCCTAAGAACTAGAAGCAGAGGGAAACATATAACGTAGATTTCAGTCAAACATGGAAGTTGGAGAAGATAAGGGGCCAATAATAAAACTCCTGTTTCAAAGTAAAATGACTGAAAAATATGAAAGTTACCAGTGTAGGTCTTCATTCTGAAGGCCAAGCAGAACTGATATCCATAGGTAGGAACAGCTCAAAGAAACACAGACATCACTTTTTCTCTTTGTTCTATTCAGGGCCTCAGCTGATTGGATGGTGCCCATCTACATGGGCAAGGTGAACTTTATGTAATCCACTGATTGCAATGCTAATTTCCTTTGGAAACATCCTTGAAGACACCCTCATCATTACCAGGTATCTGGGAATCTCCTAGCTTAACAAGTTAACATATAAGATTAACCAATATAGCATCCCACATTTCTCTTGCATTACCTGTATCTTGATAGTAAAGGATAAAATATAGTATTTGGTTAGGAATTATATTCTAAGTGCTGACAGACTGCTGTCTGAAACTGGAACGCTTCTTTACTAGCAAGTTACTTCTACAGAACAGGCTCTAGTGGGATTAATCTGAGAAGGTGAAACCTGATAGCTTAAAGTAACAAAAGAATCATTGAGTCTGAGTCTCTTGTAGGAGGGGAGAAATGAAAAATAAGTTGTTCCATGATAGTCTAAAGCAGATGATTTCACATTGGAGACTTCCTGCAGTTTGCAAGTCACATTGACATGAAAAAGCATGTCTGGTGGCAAAAACAGCAGTGAGCTTGGTGTTGTGGGGTTAGACTAATTAGGATAAGTGACCTCATTCTGTATGAGTCCGTTGACTTTTTACACATTCATACTTTGGAGTTCTTTTAAAAGATAAATTGTTCCTAAAGTTATTTTCACTTACTTTTTAAAAATTTTTATTAACTTTAATGAGAAAGAAGTATCAATGATATCTAAGGCTTTTTGATATTCAGAAAGATAGTCATGTTAAACTGAAGTGCCTATGTTATAGGGAATAATATAATTAAGCTTCTTTTTTTAGAAGATTAACAACTTAAGTTGGCAGAAGAAATAACTAGAGAAAAAAGAAGGGATACAAGAATAGCTAATATTTTGACTCTAGCCCTTCAAGGCCAGTGAGGACACAGAATATAAAAGAACCTGTGCTGTAATGGTCTGTAACTCAGTGGAGTCCCAAATTTCCTCTTCAAGGAGATTATGGGGCCACAGAGGAAAGTGATCACTGATGTTCAGTGTGCCTAAGGAGAGTCACCTAGAGAGAAAACATTCTCTCAGGCTTCCACAGAGAGCAAAGTAGTCAAGCAATGACTGATTTATCCAGATGGCTGATGCTGACAGTAGTTCTGTAAACTGCAGCATATGGTTTCAGGGTAAATCCTGAGGGAATCTGACTGACCTTGTCAGATAAAAAAAGTTACATTTTTTTGTTATATAGGTCTTGCCTTATCTAGTTTTAACTATCCATCCAGCAGAAAAGTCTAGCCACAAAGTATAAAATGGAAAGTCATATTAATATGCTAAGTTGTGAAAGGCTCAAATCAGTATCTTCTGATAATACCAGATGAGCTGATAATTCATTACTGTTATGGACTATTGGACTATATGTACATAACTACTTTCTCTTTGTGTAGTGAAAAGAAAGATCTGTACTAATGATGTCTACTCAAGTAATCATATCTGCATCTTGTACTCTGAACAACTATGATGAAGACAAAAATATATAATGTAATTATTGTAAAAAAAGAGAGAGTTTCAATATACATTAGTAAGACAGCCATAATAATTGATAAAATGCATATTGTTGTCTTCATAGTAGTTGTTCAGAGTACAAGATACAGACATGACAACTTTTCTAAACACTATTAGTACAAATCTTTCTTCTCACTGAACTAAGAGAAAGTAGTTAGAGCCATTTATAATAAAATTCACAATGACAATAAATAAAAGAAGAAAGTCCTAACCAACAAATATGATAAATGACTAATATAGTAAAGGAGAATATATAAAGGAAATTAGGTTCATCTTTTGTTTTCAATTTCTTTTCATTCAGGTTAATATTGGAAAACCAAGGTACAATACCTTGTTAACAGAAGGGACTACAAATGCTATTTCCTTGATTGAATGAGAAAAATTTGTCACATGGATTTTCAGAACAGACACTGGATAATAAAGTTAACAATTTATAAATAAATTATATGTTTATTTGTATTTCAAATACTTATTAATAATATCTAAAGCTATAGCAAGCATTCTAATTCAGTGGAAGTTATGTTAAGGCACATTAAGATATCATCCAGACATATACTTTTCTGGCAATCTCGATAGAAACTCTCTCCAAAGAAAAAAATATTGTGGTGGATGGAGGATAAAAAGTATTTCCTTTAAGCTAAAATTTTATGTGAATATTACTAATATTATTCATATAAGATGAAACTTTAAGAGTGGATGACTTGGTATTCTTTGATCTTCTATTTTGCCTACTGAAAAGAAAATCAGCGACTAAACAAACACATGATAACACCGGTACAATAAGAGGAACATTAAGTGTAACCATTGTTCACATTAAATATTTCCCTAATTCTATACATATGACCCAAGACACTCTCCAGGTTATGTTTGGTAGTTTTAATTGTCATAAATTGCTTTTTTATTTCTTTCTAACTTTCCACATTAGAGAATTAATTGCCCCTTTTCTGGTCAGTTTTGACCTATAACTATTGACTCATAAAATCTAGCATAGAAATATTCCAGCCCTTTTGCTCTTCATTTAGAATAATTAGAAGGTATGTACTTTACACTGATTCTCCGAATTCACTGTTCTCTGGCCCTCACTCCTTCCCTGGCACATGTTTCTTTCCCTATTCCAGTGCTTCTTTCCTTCGCATAAAATCTTTATTTTGTATTTGCTTTTGGGGAACGTTAAACATTTCCATAATACATGACTGAGCTTACTACATGGTCAAGATGTATTAGAATGAATAAGAGAAAAAGCAACTTGGCTTGTGTTTTAATGGCTGACTCAGCCACCCATTTTGCCATGTTCTTAAACTGTCACTCATTTAGAATGATGTCTGCAGCATAGTAAAAGTAGGCTATCTTTGCTGTAAATTGCCTTACCATGTCAAGGCACGTTTGTTTTAGGTTGATGTTGTCTGGGCTGCAAAAGACTTCCAGAAGAACCAAATATGTACAGTTTTCACACTAAGAATAGCTCACAAATGATAGAAATTTAAGATAGATATTCCAGTTTAAACATCACAAGCAGATCAATGTGAAAGCCTCTGCTGTTGCTGTGGAAAATATATTTGCTGTCCCATCTGAAAAATAAAATTGAGTCACAGACCACATCTATGCTAAGGAAAGTTCTTGCAGAAACCCTGTTCAGGTTCTTAGCTATCTGGAGCCATCCTGCCCTTGATGTGGTTATGATTTATGTCTCCTATTTTCTCAGAAATAAGTTTTTAAAAAAAAAAGAAGAAAAGAAAGAAAAAGAAAAGCAAACAAAGGCCTCATGTCAAACTTTTGGATTTTTGGATGACTTTTTTCTCTCTTCCATAGTCCAGCAGAGGGAGCAGTGTGTTATCCAGGAAGGACTCGCCAACATCAACACCTGAGAAGAGACTCAAACAGACTCAGACAAAAGCTATAGTGATAATTGAAAGCTGATGGTCAGTGAGATAGCTCAATGGTCTGAAGTGCCCGGTTAGGAAACCTTAGGCAACCGCAGTGGCCTTGGTTTGATCCCCAGCACTACATGCTGTCCTAGCCCTCTCCCAAGGCAGGCTGAGTCAGTCATAATTAAAAAAAAAAAGAAGTAGAAGAAAGAAAACTGAGTCACGTGGGCAATACAATTTGAAAGAGACTGACTCAAACACTCTTTAATATGAATTTTTTCAGTCAGTTCTTTATGTTGGTGCAGTAAATATTACTCCCCCGAAGGAAATAATTTTCAAAAAAAGAAAAAGACATTTGGTACAATAGCTCATGGGTACCTCCACCTAGATTAGTAGGAGTCACTGGCTGTGAAGGCTAAGAACATACACTTCAATGTCACACTGTGACACCACTTCCTGGCTTTCACGTATTAGCTGTGTGCTTTTATAATCCACGGGAGCCATGTTTTCTGTTTCACATAATGATTATAAGTTTTAAATGTGATGATGTCTATGAAGAACATGATTAAAGATTTTCCCATGGTCCTCAGAAAAAGCCATGTATATTTCCATGTAAATAAAGAAAAAGAGAAACTACACAGAAAATAAAATCTAGGGAGCAAGTGACATGATAAGCATCGAATTTTGGAAGGTCTGTAATATGTATTAGGTGCTTGAGAAGTAGGGCATAAAGTTAGGAGAGGTCACTCAAGAGCAGTGCAGTGATTTTCAAGCCAACCAATCTCTTATATGCTGTCTACTAGCTTCATTCTGCAAGGAAATTCATCTGTTTGTTGGGTTCAAGAAGGTAAAGTAGCTAAGCTCAGTGATGAACTACCTTTAATTTCATTTTGCTGCGGAGTGTACACAGCACAGGCTGCTGGAAGAGACCTGTGTAACTGCCGTCAATGAACACAGAAGCAGGAGCCGGGCGTGGCGGCTCACGCCTGTAATCCCAGCACTCGGGAGGCTGAGGCAGGAAGATTGGTGCGAGTTCGAGACCAGCCTGGGCTACAAAAGTGAGCTCAGGACCAGCCTCAACTGCATAGCGAGAACCTGTCTCAAAAAAAAAAAAAAAAAAAAAAAAAAAAAAGAAGCAGGGAGCGAAGTCAGGTCAGCTTCCCTCGCTGTGTATCAGTTTCACCTGAGTTCAAGTTAGTTCCAGGACATCTTTCAGTGTGTAATCCCTCCCTCTGCTCCCTGCTCAGGACCGTCTTTGTGCCCACACTCCCCATGTCTTTTAGTAGTAACATTCCTGTTTTAGGTTGTCCGGAGCTATCTATCAATTTCTGTGAGTTCGGAGGTGACCGGTAGTGGAACCATTTGCAAGTTCTGCACTATGATATTTTTTCTTTTCTCCTTCTGGCTCAGATTTCTTATTTCCTTTTGAAAATCAGTTGTATTTCATTTGATAGTCCACTGCATTTGATCTGTTTTTCCCTTGAATTTTATGCATGTATAGTGAAGGAGTGTTGCTGTGGCAACCTTCTGTGAGGAAGCTTTTGGGCTGTTCTAATACTACATGTTAAGGTAGTGTATAGCAGAGGGCATAATTTCTAGATAGAAATTTAACCAAATTTATAGCTAAACTTTTTAAGCACAAGAATTCTGAATAGCAAAGTATTATGTAATTGAGTTCATCACTTAAAATATTATTAGTGTTATTATTCTTTGTGTTCATTTTTACTATGACTGTGCAAAACCATATTCAGTCTTTTCTTTCTTATCCTAGAATGCATTGTTAATTGATATGTTGTTCAGTTGTTATCAAATGTATTTCTCAGTGTATGCTATAGTGAGTGATATTTTTGATTTTCAGTAAATGCTAGGTATTAATTTAATTGTCTTCTGAATTGTTCATTGTTGAGAAAAAAAAGCCTATGTGTTAAATTAAGTGAATTGATCCCTTTGTTAGGTGAATTTGTCAGGTCCCTGAGTATCTTGAACTGTTTTTTACATTATGTAAAAAACACTGATCTCTACATGTGACTTTTAGGTGGGTATTGTGAATATTGGCACTGGGTGTAGCCTTCTTACGAGTCCCCTCTTGTTTTACATCTTCCTGTTATAAATAAGAGGGTATAACTATAAACTATAAGGGATAGTACCTTGTTCTACTAGCTGTGTCTATAATTCCTATACACACATGTTTACATGCCCACAAACTCATTCAGATAACTGGAAAGCATGATAACACATTTACATATTGTTTCTAGCAGAGAAGGTTTAGTGCCTCACACCCTTTCCATGGTTCTTTTTGACCCTCACAATAAATATATTTTGTCTATATGTTTTGATTCTTATACTTTTGGGGTGCACTATGCTGACTACACCTGAGAGAAAGACTTACAGCTTACAAGGTTTTCTGTTCTAAGCACAGGATCTTATACACTAGTGATAGCTGAAAAGTGATTTGTTGCATACCACAATGAATGACATATGAACACCATGTCCCCAATATGTGTATATATCATTTATTCAGAATCTTAATTGCTATTCATAGAAATTAACAGGGTACACAGCAAATGTGCCCTATAAGGCAGAGATATCAAATAGATGTAAATTAATTCATCTTAGTACTTGTTTACATTTGAAGGTAAAATGTCTTAAATAGTATGTTGTTATAGAATGCATGGGTATTGGTACATGCAGATGCCTGCCACTAATAAGAGCATTGAAGCAGTCTGGATGTTCAAGGGATAGTTCATGAATTCTAAGATGTAAGGCCATTAACCCACTTCACATACTTGGTAGACGCTTTCCAAATTTCAAATGAATGAAGCTTGTTAATATTAATTTGGTGTTTTAGTATATGATCATTTTAAAACTTCACTGTCTGAGTTCTTCATGTTCAGTATATAATATGGATCCAGAAATATTTTGCATCTTAAAAAATAAAAGAGGTTTTTGCCAGTGTTCTAATTTTAATGAACCATTTTTATTCTAAACAAACATTTTCCAATTAGACAAAATCAGAATCACATAAATGCTATTTTTGGAGAACATAGATTTAGTACCTGTTGTTCAGCAATATCTTTCACTTGTCATTTTTGGTGTGCAGTATGTCTACTCAGCTCTATTATTCTGTGTGCTAGCGATATGCAACTAGTAGGAAAGGACTTCCTAATTTCATGATTTAAATGTTTTATTTCTTCACCACCAATTTATAAATAGAATATTATTTAATTTTGTGGTTGATGTTTATTTTGTATTATTTTTTCCATCTAAAATTATTCAGAAATATGTTGTTGCTACAAATGTAAATTTTTAAATATTTAAATGAAATGGATTGTATAGCACATATTCACTGCAAGTAGCAACAATGCCATATGATCCAAGGTTTTGGCAAATATATGTACATATATTAACATGTTTCATGAGATTATTATTTTTATTATCATTATTATTTTCTGCAATTAGGACATGGTCTACAGGCTGTACGGGGTCTCACTATGTAAACTGGACTCACCTATCCTCTCAAGTGCTGGGATTATAAGTGTGCACCACCATGCCCAGTCTTACTCGCCATCTCAGCACACCCTGAGGGCTGGACCAGCATGGCCCACTGGGAATTGAGCCCTGGTTGCTGTGCTTTGTCTAAGCAGGTGTGATAGTCCTTTGAGCTATCTGGCCGGTCTTGTGTGATTATCATTAAGTGTTGCAATGTATTCCTAATTGATCTTGCTCTCACTTCCAGCCTGCAAAAATGGAAGTTTTCAGGTGAATTGATTCTCACATTTCTTTTATACTTTAATTCTCTGATTGTGATTATGAATTCAGGACTGGGGATGTAGCTCCACAATGTAAGTACCTGCTTGACAAGTGCAAAGACCAGGGTTCGATTCCTGGTACTGCATACCATGCTATTCCGGGTCCTGGGACTCCAGGCATACTGTATGGGCCACCAAAACCAGGCATGGTGTGCATGCTTGTAATCCCAGCACCAGGGAGGCTGAGACAGGAGGATCACTGTGAGTCTGACCTGCTTAGTGAGACCCTGTACCAAATAAATAAATAAATATGTTTAAAATTATTTATCTGAACTCATAACTATCTTCTACCTTGATTCTTGATCCTCCTTGTTTCCTATTTCACTACCTGTCTGTCACATTCATATTACTGTCATATTCACAAATCAGAAAAACAATAAAATTTAAAGTAGTCTCCTTTCAGCCACTCTATGATGTCATCAGGTTTTGTTTGAAGGCCTTCTCCAACGTGTTACAACTGATTCTTATCTAGATCTCTAAAGTAGTCCAGTACATGATTATATTTTGCTTGGAAAAATGTCATAGCAACGTAAGGGATCTCCAATGATTTTCTTTTACACTTATTACAACATATCTTTATAGTATCTATGAATACTCTTTAAAATCTCAGTTATGTCATGCTATTTCAATTTCAAACTCTTGGTAGGAATTAAAACAACAAAAGAAATGAACAAAAAGCAGCTTTGTTAACTGGTCATCCAAGGCCCTCATTAATCTAATCTACTTTCTCCTTTTTCTCCATCTTAATCAATATTCCTTGTTGGATGCCTTTCATTTCTTCAAACAAACAGAGTTTCTTTTGGCTACAAGTCTTTTAGTAATTCTCTTTCCTCTGCTTACATCACAGTGACCATCATCCTGCTTTCATAAGTTGACTTGTTCTCATGTTCTAAGGCTACTCCAAGAATGTTTCACTAGCCAAGACTCTCTTAAGGCTTAAGGCTCTATACCACACCAATAAATTATGCTAATATACATAAACTATGTATTGTTTAGTCTGTGTATATTGTAACCTCCCAGGACTTATTAACAGTCTAAATACATTGTAGTTTAAAAACAGTTCTTTTGTCCACTGCACAAAAAGATCTGTGAAAGACGAATTGTATTCACTTCATTTGCTGTCATAATACCAACAGTTAAGTGAAAGTGTTAGTAATATTTTATTGCTTTATTCTTTTATGGTAGTTCATAAAGAGATGTGGAAGGGAAGCAACATGTGATCCTTTCATTGCACTCTTTAGATACAAATCTTGGTTATAGTCACTTGAGAATGGTGGTGGATTGGAAAATTCTCTAATCTATGTGTTGATTTATTTCATTGTCCAAACTCCTCTATTCTTGCTTCTATAGTGCAAACGATCCAGGAATCACAAATAAATCCTGGTACCCACCAGCAACACTGTTTTATTTTTACTGAAGAACTAATTCATTTTCATTAGACTTTGTCATATATGGTAAAAATTAATCATTCCAAATTTAGCATTGTATTTTAAAATAAATTTCATGAAACAAGTGAACTTAATATTTATGATTTACCAGCAGAATTAATGTGGAAAAGCTTATTGACATTAAGTACTTTATGTTTATCATTCTGTTCTGTTTTATTCCTCCCTTAAGAACAACAAAATCAATAAAATTGAGAGATTAAAAAACTATCAGAAAATTTTAACTCAGAATGTGCCTCTTTAGCAGAAGTAGTGTTAAAATGTTTTTCCATTTTGTTAAACTCTCATTAAAAGAAACATTCAAGCTATTTTCCCCATAGTTGACTCTATTGAGTACTACAGAAAAAGAAACAAAACTCAAAACCTTTGATGCAACAAGTATTTAATAAATAATAATGAAGTAGATTCTGGTGGATAAAGATCTATTGAGATTTTTGTTGTACAATTTATTATCAATAATCTTACATCAGTGTAACGACAATTCAACACGTAACACTTGTGACCATAAATTGCATTTCATTACCTCTTTTCTGAGAGTTAAATTTTGTATCAGATTCCTTTCAGTAACATCTCTACATTCTCACTGGAAATTATACTTCTAAAATGGACATATAGACTCACATTGCAATTAAAATATCTTCTTTTTAGCATTTGTAACTAATAAAAATTAAAGCTAAATATTTAACTCCAATTGTTACATTCATACAGGCTTGAGCAAATTTCTTTGAATATACACTTTGAGGTAAGAATCCAAATATAGAGGAAAACTGCAAATGACAAAGACATTTAAGATGAATTTTAGTACATTCATTGGCCTTAAAAATCACACAGTCCACCCCAATTTCTCAAAGAAGTCAAGCGAAACCATTTTTCCAACTCATTTTCAGAATTCACTAATGTGAAAGTTTTATATTTGTGTTGAACTATGCTTGGAGAAACGTTAATGTTGCTGCTAATAAAAATGCATTTTCCTACAGTAAATGAAGAGGTTGGTAACATAAATATCTCGTGGTGTAATCTCAGTATTCATCCTATAGACATAACCTTGAGAATAGAACTAGAGGGCAAACTTTGGAAAACCTTGTCAACATGAGTTCAAATGATACTTCCAATTAAATATTTTATTTAGGTAATAAAGGGGGCCCGGGAGGATGGCTCAGTGGTCTAAAGCTCCTGCTTAGGAAAGGTTAGGCGGCTGCAGGGACCAAGGTTCGATTCCTGGCACCACAGGCTGCGCCAGCTGTGCCCTCAGGGCAGGCTGATCCCGCCATAGAAATAAATAAATAAACAAACAAAAGTTCTGAAACAAGAAATAAAAGACTGTCTTCTTGAAAGGTAGTATAATTCCACCAGTAATGACACATAAATACCTGTTTTCCTTCCAGCAACAAAGAATTTTTCTACTTTTTCATATGTTTGTTTTGTGCAAAAACAATCTCCTATGAAGGTCAGGCAAAGGACAAAGAAAGAAAAGTTGCTGCAATTGACAATGCTAAACTTTAAGAAGCAGAGAAAAGTAGGGTCTTTCTTGGATATAACTATGCAGATGACTGTATATCTGTAAGCCCTTACTTGTTTTCAACAATTATTTCCATGATCAAAACATCAATAAGCTCTCAGTGTTAGTAGCTAAATCAATATCCTAATTTATTATGAAATGAAAAGGGAAATTTTCCTTCTGTACAAAGACAATCAATAACTTCCACAAACATTGTGGCCCATGAGGTCTTCAAAGGTGAAGATCATTCTACATTTTATTTATTTTCCAGTGTACACACAGAACCTGGCATCTCTGGTATAAATCACACATTTAATATTGGAATGGGGGATGGAAAATGGTATTAATATATGGTTCAAAGTATAGATAGCAGGTTATTGTTACATTGATTTAAAAATTCTAGATTTTGACATATAAAAAAACTAAATTTTAAAATCTCTTCAAGTATCTTGTCTAAGTCTTTTATGTGATAAGGAGTTATTAAAACTTGAATGTGAAAAAGATAAATTTTAATAGATCTAATTTTCATAAATAGATTTATTATATGGACTTGATAAATAATGAAGATAATTTGTAAGGCAAAGTGAAAGAAAAATCTTTAAAAGTTTAGAATAAGAAATCAGAAGAACTTAGGGAGCTAGGGAGATGGCTCCGAGACACAAGTGCCTGCTGGGCAAGTGCAAGGTCGTGAGTTTGAACCCCAGTCCCACAAAAAAAAAAAAAAAAAAAAAAAAGAAAGAAATCAGAAGAACAAACACATTCAATTTCAAAAAGTTGTATTAAAAATAATCTCTTTTAGCTGAGTGTGGTGGCACATGCCTATCTATAATCCCAGCACTTTGGAGGCTGAGGCAGGAGGATAGGTATGAGTTCGAGACTAGCGTGGGCTAAAAAGTAAGCTCAAGGCAAGCCTGAAATGCATAGCAAGATCCTGTCTCAAAAAGACAAAAAGTAAAATAAAATTAAAATAAAAATAATCTCTTCTTCTGAAAATTTAACGTCACATACCTTACCTAAATAAAAATTTAGCAACATCTTTAAAATCTTGAGACAGATCTACCGTTTTTCTTAATTTAAACAGATCTAATGCTGTTTATTTTCATCTTGTAAATGTTCCTATGTTATATTTTATACTTTAAAGTGCCTTTTTGGGCAGCTGGGCCTGGTGGCATGCACCTGTAATCCCAGCACTTGGGAGGCGGAGGCAGGAGGATCATTGTGAGTACAAGACCAATCTGGGCTACAAAAATGAGCTCAAGGCCAGCCTGAACTGCATAGAGAGACCTTGTCTCAGAAAGACAAAAATAAATAAATAAATAAATAAATAAATATTAATTAAAATAAAATGTCTCTTTGGGCTGGGGAGATAGTTCAGTAGAATAATTATTTGCCTTGCAAGTACAAGATCCTGAGTGTAGTGCCTAGCACTGTCAAAACAAAACGTTTCTTCATTCATCATTTTCTTTATATCAGACTGTAATTCATCTTAGTATACACTTATATCTTCTACTCAGTACCAAGACAGATAAATTTCTTGAAATATTTCATAATATGCTATCTGAAAACAAATGAAGTTTCATGGAATGACTTCTGACCAAAGGGAAATCCTATGTGTCTTCCTGGAGCATGTATGGGTTACAGTTATTTCCTAAATATTCAAGACTTAATCCTGAACTATTGCTTTCCACTCTATCATTGTTTCAGTGTTTCTGGGTTCTGTATAACTATGTCTGTAGCTGAATCATTCATGATAAAATTAATGAGTGAAATGTGAATAGAGTATAACATCAAGGTGTAAAGGTTAAGTTAAACTCTATGAAATATTAGGTTTATAAGAGTAAATTCTCTGACTGTCTTAGTACTGTGAGATAATAATATCTGATTGCATAAACTGTGTTAATATTGGGACAGGTCTCAGAATTTATTTCTAAAAGGAAGGATGCCCATGAATAGTTTCAAAAAATATTTAGATTACCATTACGTCTTGTTTCTCCTAGGAAAGAAGATAATCCTGCAACTTCAATATACATATTGTCATTTCTATTTAATTTTAGGCTATTGTTTAGAGTTACTGTTATATCTCTATGTATCTCTAAACTCTACTACTCCCATTTTTCACATGTGGAATCTAATTTTATTAAAACATCAAAAGTTTGGAATACATAATAAAGCAATTATAATTCTTTATATATTTCTCATTCTGTTTCCCCTATTTGTAGCATATACCATATCAATTCATAAATGAATATCTCTTTTGTTTTTACTTATCAGTATAATATTAGTAATTTCACATAATCTCATAACAGTTTACTATTTAATGAAATATCAGTTTAATAATGTATCAACCAGAAACTCATAGTTACATAGCTTTCAGTTTTGCATTTATAAAAAGATCTTCAAAACATATCTTTATAAATATTAGATTTTTGATTATTTCATAGATATGCTTACAGAAATAAAATGATTAAGTTGAGATATGATATTGAAAAAAACATTTTATTTGGCAAATGCTTTCCAGAAATATTCCCATTATACTTTTTACCAGAATTAATAGGAGAGAATGCCATTTCACTATATGTCTTTGATATAAAACTGTGAGATGAAAACCATATCTAATATTATTTTAATTGTAGTTTAAATTGAATTTATTTTGAATGTTAATTATATGAATGGAACTTTCATGCTCTTGGTCCTGAAGTATTTTTTGATAAATAAACTCACTTTAATATATTAAGGTTTTCATGTTTAACAAATACATACTTTATACCACGTGGGCATAGTATATATACTTTATTATGTTTGGATTCCACCATGAAATATTTCCTAATAGCTGTTGTGCTAAAACTTTGGTTCCCAAAGCAAACGCAGGCTTTTGGAAGGTGACTACAACACCATGGCCCTGATTTCATCAGTAGATGGATTTACAGTGTGCTAGCATTATTGAGAACTGATGTGGGATATAGCTGAAGAAAATAGCTCTGGCATGTGTGGCTTTGGGGGGCAGGTTTCCCCAATCATACTTTTCTGCCATAATATTTCTGCTTTGCTAAAAGTCTGAAAACAAGGGACAGGGAAAGTTAGGGATGAAATACTTGAAACCATAACCCAAAATAAATATTTTCTTCTTTAAGTTGTTAGTCTCAGATGTTTTGTCAAAATGCTATACAGATGAATAATGCATGAATATATATACATATATATATTTATATGAGAATATATACATGATAATTTTAACAAGAAAAATACTTATTTGTATAAGCAAAATATAAAGTTTTGATATCTACTTATTTTCATCTAATAAGGTAATAGTAGAGATTTTTCATAGTTATGAAATTGTTCAAAACAATAAAAAGCTAGCATGATATTTCATCAATTATATAGAGTAGAATGGAAATACTGTGAAACTTAAAATTAGAAACTGCAAAATTCTGAAAACAAATATGTAGATTTTTTTTCAAATTTACATCATTTTGCATTTTAATTTACATAAGTGTTTAGTTCTTGTGTGATAAAGTGTTTTCATCATTATATGGTGATACTGCTATCATATTTTATTATTTTCAAACTCAAAAAGTCTTTCTTTAAATTGCAGGTAAATGCTCTTTATTTTTTTCATTTTAGTGGCTTACATTTCTTAATTTTAAAAAAAAATATAGCTAATGATTTAATCCATCTATAATGAAGAGCAACATACAGGATAAATGATTCTTAACCTAATGTCTGTAGCAGCAGGTCAGGAAGCCAGCATGCAACTTCATGTCCCTTAGTTTTCAATGACAGGATTTGGATAATGAATTCCAGGTTTTTAAAATTTTGCCTTCATTTCTTTTTTTTTTTTTTTTTTTTTTTTTTTTTTTTTTTTTTTTTTTTTTTTTTTTTTTT